>MU621202.1:7920-27815 GCA_025399215.1 Globomyces pollinis-pini | reverse complement strand
ATGATGTTTACCTGGCAACAACAACTTTATACGCTGGAATTACCGGCTGAAGTCTTGTGATGACAACTCGGGTTTCTGAGCTCTCCTTTTCAAAAGAAACCGTTTCTAATTCTTTAGTGCTTGTGTTCTCTCAAGTAATTCTTGAAAATGGTAAGTTTTATAATCTCTCTTGCGATGATGTTTACCTGGCAACAACAACTTTATACGCTGGAATTACCGGCTGAAGTCTTGTGATGACAACTCGGGTTTCTGAGCTCTCCTTTTCAAAAGAAACCGTTTCTAATTCTTTAGTGCTTGTGTTCTCTCAAGTAATTCTTGAAAATGGTAAGTTTTATAGTCTTTCTTGCGATGATGTTTACCTGGCAACAACAACTTTATACGCTGGAATTACCGGCTGAAGTCTTGTGATGACAACTCGGGTTTCTGAGCTCTCCTTTTCAAAAGAAACCATTTCTAATTCTTTAGTGCTTGTGTTCTCTCAAGTAATTCTTGAAAATGGTAAGTTTTATAGTCATTCTTGCGATGATGTTTACCTGGCAACAACAACTTTATACGCTGGAATTACCGGCTGAAGTCTTGTGATGACAAATCGGGTTTCTGAGCACCTCTTCTTTCTTTAAAGAATTTTGCTAATTTTTTAGTGTGAATATGGTACGTTAAATTTACTTGTTTGTTTATGATGGGGCATGACCGGGACTGACATTCCGGCGTTGCTGAAGCACTGGGCACTGAATTTCTATGTCGATAAAGCTTCTCTGAAACAATTTCATTTTAAATGGTCTCTAATCTTTTAGATTTACCTCTATTTCCCGATTTTGTTAATGTAAGTGACCATTTAGTCCGTCAAACCTCAAAATGATGAGTTTTATTTTATTAGATGACGAGGCTGATTTGTTTACTGTATTTGTTTTAAATACGGATATTCAATGCTGACAACATTTTACTCTGATTGATTCCCATTGATATTCACTTCATTCTTTTGCGATAAATATTAATGTTTTAGAAATTTCTATGTAATCACTTCTGATTCCCCAAACAACGTTTCCATAATTTTAGGTAAGAACTTTTTTAAATGTTGGATGATGATGTTAAAACAGAAGTAGACAAGCATATATCTGAATTTAATGTTGAACTTCTTTCGCGTCTGACACATATTTTCTATTTGGAGAATTTTACTAACTATATTAGATTTTTTCTCTTCTTTTTCCGCTTTTATACCACCGATTTGATATGATGATTATTATAACTTATCACGACGGTCTTATTAAGGTCTAACCACCTAATGATTTAATTGGGCATTGCCTATTTTATCTGATCTTTTCGGTGTATTATTATCATTAATGTAATATATTATTTTTTACAAAATATTGATTGTATTTGGAATGGTTGAAGAATAGAAGGGTGATTGATCATAGTCTTCAGTCAAGGCTCTCTTTGAGCTTTCCAATGCTGCAAAGTAAAGTAGTTAGCCCTATGAGCATAACAGGAACAATGGGGATTCATTTCTTGCATTAGATGATAATACAAAAGTACTTTCAATATGATAGCGCAAGGTAAGCTTCTAGATACGAGGGTTATATCATCTGAATCGTGTATAAAGCTCAAGTAGCTGGTTAGTTGTATCAAATCACACATCCGAGTGATTGTTCTCTGTGAGTACTAATGGTTAGAGTTAGAGTAATTGTTAAAGTCACACATTCAAGTGATTGTTTGTAAGACCATCGCGTCATAAAAACAAATTAGACTATACTAAATTTAACTGTCAAAATGGAAACACAAGAACGTATCATTAACAAAGAACGGTCCATTAAACGCAACGAAAGAAGACCTTCGACACTATCATCAACTACCGCCTGCAGTGTCGATGCTGGTAATAAGACAGTCGCAACTGACAACAAAACCATCCAAGATGAATCAAAGAGAAGAAAGATAGTGATAGTAGGTGATGGAGCGATAGGAAAAACATCCCTTATAGCCTATTTCCAAACCGGCGAGTTTCTAGATGTAAGTCAAACAATTCTAATTATAGACTTATATCCCAACCGTATTTGAAAACGCACTTTCTCAAGTCGATATTGGCACACAAATTATCAATCTAGGTATTTAAAAAGACTTAAAAAGCCTAATGAATAGAAATCTGGGATACTGCTGGTCAAGATGAATATAGTATGTAAATATTCAAGTTAAATATGTTTAAATAGCTAGATTAAGACCATTCGCATATACAAATGCTCATGCTGTTATTCTCTGTTTTGCTATCGATCGACTCGATTCATTCAACAATATCAATCAAAAGGTATGTTTTTATTTTGTATATTCATCTTGTAGTGGTTACCAGAATTGAAACATTATTGTAATGGTTTACCTATTATGTTGATTGGTTTGAAATCAGATTTACGTAATAATTCAAAAGTTGATGATTATTGTGTACCAAGAGAACGTGTATGATTTTTTCTATTTTGATGTTAGGCATTGGAATTGGAAGCTAATGAAGTGGTGGCAAAGTATATGGAATGTTCTGCTAAAACGGGTGTTAATATTATTCGTGCTATGGAAACTGTTGCTTTGTTGTCGTTGGAAACTGGTAGAGCACGTAGAAAAAAATGTTGTATCTTATGATAACATTACTGGTGTCTAACTAGTCAGCCAATAAAATTAAGCCTAATAAACTCGTCTATTCATTAAGATATAATTTGGTAAATCAATAAAATAAATTTCAACTATGTTAAGTTTGATGCAATAGAAGTGATTTATTTGGATCCATGGACTTGTAAAGCTTGGTAGAGGGAAGCAGCTTCAACTGGTCGATCAATGGCACCAGCAAGAATTTCAGCAGCAGTTACATCACGACCGTAAAAGATTTTGTTAGCTTCCTTTCGTTCAATAATAACAGATCCTTCAAAAGACATTCCAGCGAAAAGTCCTTTAGATTTGCTATACGAGTAAACTGGAGCAGGGACAGTTTGCATGGTTAATGCACCACCACCTTCAGCACTACGACCGTACTATTTGCGTTAGATTCAATTTTCCATACTGGTCCGACAGCTACAGAAACGTTTCCACCAAGGTTGACGCTACTGCCAGAAGTGAATGCTTTTACAGCATCATCAGTGTTCAAGATAATAACGTGATCAGTGATTTCTAACACTTAAAACAAGATAAAAAATTACCAGCACCCATTTGCCAACCAATACCTACACCAGCAGTTCCGATAGCAGAAGGAGCAGACCAATCACCAGAAGGTAATCTAACGATAACCAAACCTGACCCAGCCTACAAAATCAACACCATCTAAGTCATACTCTTCCCGAAACACCCAATCCAGCTTTAACAATGCTCATTACAGCAATACCCTTAGCACTTCCAAGAACTATCATCAATAAAACCAAAACTATTAACTGTTTGCTGGGATCACCTTTGCTTCCACAGCATTTTCTTGAGGTTTAATGAATGCATCAATGATTGTAGCTGCCTTTGTACATTCCGAAGCCAAATCTTGTGGTAAAATACCTACCATTAATAATCAAACATCACAACCTTTAACAGAGTTTGAAAGTTGATCCATTTTTGAAAGAAAGAAAAGCAGGAACGTTTGGCTTTTGATCAAAACGGCATGAACACAAAAAAATGAAATTGATTTGAAGTGTTTGACAAGTTTGGATATGAATGATGGTGATGCCTTTGTCTAGTGATTGTTGAGGAAATTTAGGTGGTTTGACTAGAATTCAAAATTATCGTTATACTATCTGTTTATTGCTTATGAATGAATCAGTTCAATTGCCATTGAGTTGCATGGGTTAAAATTCAAAATAGTGTCATTCAGTATGTAGGAACGATACAATTCAACAGACATTCGTGCATCATCCCAAGCTCACTCAGCCTGATGGCGTGTTGGACGCACCATAAACACAATTACGAATTACAATTATGTTGATGAGAACAGACACGATTTGCATAAATGTCACACCTAGACGAAGATCAGACAGCTTGAATGTATGCAAAAAAAGCATTGGAACGTGAAATACAATAAACATGTTATATTATATAAATAATTAAGGCGGTGTATTTTGAATCATATCAATGGCAACTTTACTGCCATCTCGTGCTGGTATGATAACTGGCACTTGAACTGCAGGGCTTTGTGCAGCACTCAAGTCAACAATGGTGGTTGGATTAGCAGGTGTATCATCAATCGTGATTTCAGTAGCAGAAATATCCTGGTCTTGGAGCATCATTTCGGTAATGGAGAGAGGCTCGGGTTCAGGTATGGCAATAGGTGCACTGGATATAGGTGTATCTTGGATCATCATTTCGGTTATGGACGGCTCATCGACATCCATCGTAATTTTGGTCACTGATAGTTCCTTATCTGGCACAGATGGGGTGGGATCTTGGATTTGGATGGTGGAGTGGGTAGGATGTGATAGGTTAGGCGGACGGTCAAATTGCATGGGTTCGCCCACAGAATCGAATACTAATGGGGCCACACCTGATGCTGGTGGGGTAAAGAACTGTGGAACATTGTTTGGGTTTTCAAAAGGCACTGGTTGTTTTTGTGTGGAATACATTTGCTGATGGGGTGGAATTGGCTGCATATAATTATCCAATGGAGGCTGTTGCATATACATATCTTGTGGAGGCTGATGCATATACATTTCTTGCGGAGGTGGTGGCCCATAAATTTGTTGTGGAGGTGGTTGAGTAGAGTATCTGTGGTTTTGCATTGGTGGAGGCTGCATTGAATATCTTGGCTGTCCAGGAGGAGGTGTCATGGAATAGTTTGAATGCTGAAGTGCTGGTGGTTGCATCGAGTACCTTGGCTCATTATAATGCGGGTTGTAACGATAAGGAGATCCTCGAGGATCAAAGAGTTGAGATTGTCTGTTTCCTCGAGCATCTGGTAATCGCGAAGCGCGAGGGTCCATATATTGTGAGCGTCTTGCATCTGATGGAGAATCCAAACTTGGAGAAGGACGAGGGTCAAACCTCGGGTCAAATAATTGAGATATTCTAGGATCATAAATCTGAGAATTTCTGTTATTAAATATCTGAGAATTTCTAGGATTGAGGGATTGAGAGATTCTAGGATTGAAAGATTGTGATAGGATAGGATCGAATGGAGGGTTGATGGGAGGTAAGAAAGAGTTCCTAGGGGAAGGTTCAAAACTAGGAGTGGGAGGGATATGACGGGATGGCATTAGAGAGGAAACACGAGGGGGGTTAAAAACATTAGTGTATGGCATTTGTATCTGGTAAGGATCGGAGGGTAATCTAGAAATATCTGACTCGGTATTGGTATCATTACTTATTTTATGATTGAGTAATATTTTCTTCAGGTCCGGACTTTCACTTCGTTCACTTTCGTGATTGCTATTAACTTCAGTAGTATTGCCACCACTGGATTCACTGCTGATAGTTTTGGCGTGAGCGAATTCACTTTGTTTGAGATCCTCCACCTCGTCATAATCTAAAATACTTTGAGGAGAATCAGGTTCGTCATAGTACTGTTGAGTGATTGGTTTTTCTTCATCATTAGGATCACGTTTGTCTTGCTTGTTGAGAGTATACAATAGAATAGAGAGAATGAGGACACCGAATATACAAACGGTGACTTGAGCAATAGCCAAAGCCCAACCACCGAAGGACATGACTTCTTGGAATGTTTTTGTGTTGACTTTAAGTGGAGTTTGAGTAGGGGGTTTAGAGGAATTATCGTTGGAGGTGTTATCAGGAGAGTCTGATGGTTCAGGTTCGTCAGGTTCATCGGTGGTAGTAGGGACAGTAGTAGGAGCAACAGTAGTGGTAGTGATAGTAGTTCTAATAGGAGGAGCAGTAGTTCTCGAGAGGACATTAGTAGTTATTCTAGTAGCTGGTCTAGTCTGAGAATGAGCGAGAGAGAAGAATATGGTAAAATAGAGTAATAACATGCAAGGAAATAGAGAAATGAAGAAGGGTCTAAGTGTACTTGGCTCAAACACTTGTACTGAAACCAGGAACCAAATGTTGCATTGTTTGGTATTTTAATGGTATGATTTGTACTACAATTAATAGTTGCTATTATTAGGATTCACATTAGTGTGTCCTGATACCTAATGGTGATGACAATGGACATTATTGTATTGATTACCCAACGTTGGCTTCACATCACAGGCTGTTTCATACACCCTTTGACATAAACAATTAAAGTACTCAATCCCTTCTAATAATCACCAACATAGTATCCAATTCCCAGTAGTTTATAATAAAGTATAAAGGATCTGTTTGAACAATTTTTAAAATGAAGTCCCTTGATGTCCGTGTCAATTGTTTCCTAAATGATCTTAATCCCTCTACTCCCTCTTCTACCTTTCGCTAATGCTCGATCCTTCTCCATCCCTCTCACTAAAGTCCCTCACACAACAGACTCTTTAAACTCCCTTTTCTCCCATGTCGCAATGCAATCTACTTTGAACTCAAACTATAAACAATTCCCTCTCGCAAACTCTGGAGCTGAACATAACGTTCCTCTCACCGACTTTATGAATGCTCAATATTTTGGTGAAATTCAGATTGGTATTTACCCTTCCTTCTCACATCACTAGGATCTCCCCCTCAATCATTCAAAGTTGTCTTTGATACAGGCTCTTCAAACTTGTGGGTACCTTCTACCCGCTGTGGTGATATTGCTTGTTGGTTGCATTCTCGTTATGATGCCTCCAAATCTAGCACTCATGTCGAAAACGGTACCGCTTTTGCCATTCAATACGGAACTGGTTCCTTGGAAGGTGTCATCTCACAAGTATTCATCATTATCTCACACCTAGGATACCGTCACTGTTGGGGATCTAAAAATTTCAAACCAACAATTCGCTGAATCTACTAAAGAACCTGGTCTTACTTTTGCCATGGGTAGATTTGATGGAATTCTAGGTCTTGGCTTCTCTACTATTGCTGTCACCGGTGCTGTTCCACCGTTCTACTCCATGATTGACCAACACTTATTGGTAACCCCCCACCATTAACCCCTAGGATGAACCATTATTGGGTGTCTACATGGGTGATGCCAACAAAGGCGATGAAGGTGGTGTGATTACTTTTGGTGCAGTCGACCATACTCACTACACTGGTGCCATCACTTGGGCTCCAGTTATTCGAAAAGCATACTGGGAAGTTGAAATGTCTTCTGTTACCTTTGGTGGTAAAAAATTAAACATTAAATCCCAAAGAGCTGCCATTGATACTGGTAAAACCCACATACTCATTTTCAGGTTCTTCTCTATTTGCCCTACCAACTGCTGAAGCCGATGCCATCAATACCGCCATCGGAGCTACCAAATCGTGGAACGGCCAATACACTGTCAACTGCAAATCGCTCTCTTCCCTCCCTGACCTTGGACTTACCTTTGGTGGCAAAGTCTTTACCCTCACCGCATATGACTATGTTCTTCAAGTGGGTAGCGGTGCTGATGGACAATGTATCTCGGGTTTCTTGGGCTTGGAAATCCCTCCACCTATGGGACCACTTTGGATTGTTGGTGATGTGTTTTTACGTAAATATTACACCATCTATGATTTGGGTCAATCTCGTGTTGGATTCGCTACTGCTGCTTGATAGTTTGATGAATAAAATTGGTTTTGATCACAGTTCTTTTGATCATTTAATTACTATTTCCAATGATTCAGTAAGTATAATTTCAACTCAGATCGTTTTGGTTGTGGAGTAATCATTGTCATTGAACCCGATTGTCCGTTAATCAGATGCAATTGGTTCTCCAATTATTCTTCCGTTTCTTTGGTTGAATATTTTCCCACCAAATAGATCTTTGCCGTTGGATATAACTCCCAGTCACACGAGTGTAATTTATGATATCAAACTTACTGGTTTTCATAGCTAATTGTAATCAAATCTGTTTGTCTAAACTACAGCATAAAGTGTAAAGCGACATCCATCTTTGAATTCCAGATGGATAATCCAAACCTATTATTTCTCTAGTCATGCTTTCTTCGTGACCAAATGAAGATTCACCGTCAAAAGCCCAGGACCCTGCTGGCCAAACTATAAAATCAACCGAACTGGAACACGATTATCAAAACTCAATTGTTCAAAAAGATGATCCCATCCTTCCTAATTCTCTTGACAACCACGCTAGCTTTGACCATTCCAAATCTATCTCCAAAAGTAACTTGGCCAACATTTCCCAACATCCAAACCAACACTGCCTTCAAATTATCGTTTGATCTCCAATATCCACCATGGGAGTCCAAACCAAGTCATCATCCGCTAACAATCAACAATCCCGGTCCACGTCCTGATTACTACTACCTCATGCTCTCATTGGCACATACCAATGGTACCATTATACGTCCTGTATATGGTCAACAAGTATACGCTACTGATGGCCCAAACAACTGGAAAATGGAATTCTTTCTACCATCTTACATTTCAAAAACAACGGAATTCAAATGGCATCTTGAAATGACTAATCTCGATAATCTCTTGCATGTTGTCACTGGAAAGAAAGTTACCAGTCTATCGAATACTTTCCGCATTAGTGTACCAACACATACTTCGGTTCCAGACGATTTGTTTGTAAAGCTTGGTGATGGGATTGAAAATACATTTATTTCATTGTACAATGTATTCGATCATGATGGTCACCCGGTTTTGTATGATTCCAAGTTTCAAGGGTCCAGTGTATCGTCTGGTCCGGTTCAAATCTAATCTATTTATAATAAACTTGTGTTTAGTGATATTTTTGTGTTGATGATCTTAATGGTTAACATGTTTTGAGAATGAAAAGGTCTATTAGATAGGTAGTGCTATAAAGCTTTTATTAGATGATAAAAGATTAATCCAGTCATCTTACATCACGATTTGTGGTGTCATGATGTTTGCAGAAACGCTCTACACCATTAATAAAAACAAAACTTACCTTGTGTGGTAACACCGTTGCACCATTGGTGAACACTTCATCCTTGACATGTACATCTTCGCCTAAGACAGTAGTGGCGTCTAATCGTGCCCATCGTCCTACAGATGAATGCCATCCAACAATTGAGTCTTTGACCCATGCGTAATCCTTTACTTGAGCTCCTTTCATGATCACAGCATTTGATAATCTGACACCACTAGCGATATTTACGTTAGGGCCAATAACAACGTTAGGGCCGATCTTACAACCAGCTCCAATTACTGCTGTACTATCAATCATTACATTTCCAACTGTATAATCAGTTTTAGCAAGTAATTCTGGAGATTTGTTGGCAAGAGATTCTAAGTATAATGCAGTGCCGATCAAGAAATCTTTAGGTTGTCCCACATCAGCCCAGAAACCCACAAGTGGAGTTGCATGAAGTTGTCCATCCTTTGCCATTTTTGGAAACACATCCTTTTCAATTGACATAGGACGATCCTGAGGATGAAATAAAAAAACCAATTACATGTCGGATTCTAGCCAAGATTTTTGGAGTAAAGATATAAATACCGGCATTAATCTGATCACCCACCCAATTCTGGGGCTTTTCGACAAATCTCTCGATGATTGTGGTTCCAGCTTTCAAGCATACGACACCATACTTTGATGGATCTTCAACTGGTGTTGTCATCAAAGTTCCTTCAGCTCCATGAGAATTATGAAAATCTAATAATTCTTTGAATGGAAATTCACCTAACATTAATGACTTTACAATCTTACAAATCACATCTGAATTTAAGACAAAAAATGGAGTATCATCTTTTCCTAGAATAGCTCGAGCAAGTGAGAGTGGACCAGCTAACCGTTTAATAATTTACTCTTACCTGTTCCTAATGGTTCATCTTCAATTGAAAATGTGATTTTAATATTATATTCCTCTTCGACTTGGTGCATCGCAGCTACCATGATTTCTGGTTGATAATTAACTGCCAACACAATCTCTTTGACTCCAATCTACAGTTTTCAATAATACAACACCTTTACTTTAGCTAAAGCTTCAATTTGATGTAAAATCATTGGTCTGTTTGCAAAATCAACCAAGGGTTTGGGCTTTGAGAATGTTAATGGTCTTAATCTCGTCCCGTATCCTATTGTTATCTTCTACTTGCTTATTCTCTTACCTCCAACTAAAATTAATGCTTTCATGGAACAACTTTTTTTGGAAGCGGCGTGATTTTTATTTCACTCTCAGCAACGTGTGTACAACCAGGGCATTCAAACCTTCGTGTTTTTTGAAGTTAGAAGAGTTCAATGGAAGGCCATCATAATCAGGTTTGTTTTTATTTTATTAATCAAATAGATAATTACATCCATATTTCATTTGCTAATCCATAGTCCATTGATATCCACAAAAGTACCATTCATTTCTCTAGTAAACTGTTTCAATTCAGACTCTACTTCGGCAATTTTACGATATGTGTTCAAATTATATGGATTATGTGAATGGAACGAATAGTGTGGTGATGATTCATCATGGAAAGGTAGAAAGTATTGTGATGCGGTGCAAGTTCCTGGTAAGGGGCTCTAATATCAGTTTGAGGAAATTACATAGATTGATGTGGTTGGGTTACCATTACCAGTTACACTGGACACTACAAAAGTATCTGTCTCAGTCTTTGGTGGTTTCTTTTTCTCCTCTTTGAATTAATAACGATCTGAACTTACTGTTCAATTCGATGGTAGGTAACAACACTTCATATAAATGGTCGGCCGATACATGTTTTAGTGGTTGATATCCCATTTTTTCAGCATATGTGGGCACTTTGATTTCTACCGGTCGGAGTCTATTTAAATCTGGCAATTCAGGAATACGTATGTCATAAGTGATTTGAGAAGTATATGGTACGTTTGGAGGTTTACATTTGAAAATCTCTGCATTTGACATCAATTTTTCCACATATTCATCTGATGTTTCGGGTCTGCCACCATTTCTGGTATATAATCCATACCTGGTACTTTTTTTGGCTTTTGCACGTAAAACAATTGTCAATAGTCTTGGAATTCGTTTTTTTGATCTGTTTCTTATAATGACTTTGTAGATAGCTTTGCAAAATATGAGCATAAGTCGATTGCTAGTTTTATCCAAAGG
Source organism: Globomyces pollinis-pini (assembly GCA_025399215.1). NCBI lineage: Eukaryota > Fungi > Chytridiomycota > Chytridiomycetes > Rhizophydiales > Globomycetaceae > Globomyces > Globomyces pollinis-pini. The sequence goes on along the minus strand of MU621202.1, from coordinate 16,772 downwards.
CTGACTGACGTAATCTTCAATCACCACCGGAGGGATTTCAATTCGAGTTATTTCTCCAGTTGATTCATTTGTTTCAAGCATGAGATCGTTGTTTTCGATACTGTTATTATCTAAAACTTGCCCTGTCCACACAAAAGGACACAACTCACTTCTTTTGATGCACGTCATCTATATTTAATCAACCTATATACTTACATTGTAGTTTAGTTCCTTTTCAAAAATACTTTCTGTCTTTTTGTTCGTGATCGCTGGGGACTTTCTTTCAACATGATGAGTGGAGTTTGCAAGCTCCTCTCTCTTCGTGAGTTGATTTTTCGGTGCTTCTATTGCATTTGGAAGTCTTTTAAGTTTTGTTTTGTCCCTATATATTAAATGAATTAGAGATACTTTTGTGGTAAACGAAACTCGCCAATTCCAAACACTGAGCATTGAATTGGTGTAAATAGATACTGGGACACATTAAGGGTAAACTCCAAATTTGCTTGGCATAAAGTTAATGGCAAGAAAGTTATTTCTATTGTAATTGTTTGTAATTTTGGTAAAGTTCCTACCATTAATTCAATCTCAGCTACCTTTCATTGGAGTAATTCGAAAATAATTGGGTGGTAATTCTTTTTTGGTGAGAATATTGAATTCAAAATCTACAGGTATATCATTGAATATCGATATTATTCTTGATTGTGGTTCATAGACTGTCACTCGACCAAAATCAATTAACCTTGGAATCTTTAAATTTTGAATCACAGGATAAGCTTAAAGATTAAAAAAACAAGATGGAAATACCGTTGATGGTTATAGGAATCATTTGGTCAATGTTGCTCGACTTTACATAAAAGGTTCCTTCTTTAACACTCCAACTTTTTGGACTGAACTGTACTTGTAGTACTTCATACTCCCCAGGAAATAGTGGTCCAGTTTTCTTTTGTATTATACTAAAATCAAATTCTTCAAAGATATAGACTGCAAATCTGATTTTTTCAACACTAGTATTTCGTAATTTTATAGTTTTTGTGAAGGAAATTTGAGGTGATGAACCTTCTGTAGATATCGTATTGAATGGGAATGAAACTGATTCTGGTTCAATGGAAATCATTCAATGACAAATAAAACTCTTTCACACGCGACATTTTTGACATCCACTGTCAAATGAAACTCATCTTTAATGGATAAATGGTACTACCTGTCAAAACCGCACATTGATTCGTGAGATACACGTAAACTATAAATTGAATGTATTCAAAGTTGATCAATAACATGGTTTCAAGTTTCAGATACGCTTATTCGGCAGAGGAGAAACTTTCAATCATAGATTATGCTCTAGCACATACACAAGCAAAGGCAGCTTATCACCATGGGATTCATAAAGTAAACAATGAAACTAATTTACATAGTCAATGGTTTGTCGTTGGGTAAAACAATTGGGGAAGATAAAGAGTGCTAACCCATATACGAAGAGAATAGGTTCTGGTAGAAAGCCTTATAAAGTGGTGGATTTTGCTAACGGCTCTCAACTACACAATGTGAATACTGTACACAACAGTTGAATCTAACAAAAGCAACTATCTAATAAACTTGTGAATTCTTCGAGTTTTAGAAATTTCGTAATGATTTGAGATATTTTATATTTTAACTTAAATGAACATACTTTTTAAAGCTGAATGTCAGTTATTTCATAAAAGCAACGAGTCGCGTTTTTCTTTACTCTTACAATGGCAGATACTGAAGACCAAGAAAAACGATTAGACGCAGCAGTAACAAGCGACCAAAAGAAAAAAGGGGCAAAACCTCAAGCTGCAGCTGGAAAGAAAGCTAATCTTGGGAAAGGTAAAGGAAAAAACAAAGGAGACAAAAAATCAAACAAAAATGCAGCAACTTTTGGAACTACACCAGATCCAAATGCGTCATTATTGGCAGCGGATACTGTGACAGAGGATGAAGAAAATGCACTTAAAAAGGACAAACTTGACAAGTCAAAAAATGAACCAGTGTATCTGTTTGAAGAAGAGGAAGATGAAGGATGGTTATCAGATTTAGATGTCACAGGTACGGATTTCAATTTCAAAAACTCCTAGTCATTCTGAACAGGAAAAATGAACAAGATCTGTATCTAAAGTCATGTAAAGCACTTGGTTTGGTACCTGTATCTTACATTTCCAAACGCCTAGACCAACCCGAGTTATCAATGCCTTACCATGGTTTAGGACCATTAGGAGCGCAGGTTTGCTCATTACATCCATAATTGTTAGGCATTGTCAAAAGTGTTGGAAGTAACAACTTGAATGCTCACCATCAGGTTAACACATTTATCAACCATTTAGATTTATCCTACAATTGCATCGAAGATGGAGGACAGTTTCTTGGACTTGGATTATGCATTAATACCACAATTACATATTTGAACCTTGGATATAACAACCTAAGTATTTTTATTACCATTTAAATATATAGAAAGTGCTGGTGCACAATTATCTACCATGATAGCAGACAATAGTACAATTAAAACTTTAATACTGTGTGGAAATCGATTTGGTGATGCTGAAGCCAGTCAACTAGCTGAGGGAATTAGACAAAATCAATTCTTACAAAGTAAACGAATCTATTAATTCACATACAGCATTGGATTTGTCACATAATGAAATTGGTGATCTGGGTGGAATAGCTTTGGGAGTTGGAATTAGTCAAAATGAAGGGTTAAGGGAATTAAATATTGGTTGGAATGAAATGAGGAATAGGGGAATAACTGGATTTTTGAATGGATGTAAAGTAAGTAATATCTATTGATGCCTTCTTAACTAGGACAATCCTACATTGACAAATCTCAATATTGAACATAATGGAATTGGATCTAATAGTGCCTGTTTACAATCATTTTTAGCAAAAAGCTCTTCCATTCAAAAATTCAATGTTGCGTAATTTCTCAATTGTTTGAATTAATGATAAATTAGATTTAATCGCTTGGATGACAGCTCATATTCCCCGATGCACAAAGGAATTGAATCAAACCGATCTTTGGTAGAATTGGACATCTCGGGAAATCCTTTTGGCACACCATCTCTTCAATCTTTGTTCAAATTGTTAGCTGTTACGAAAATACACACTATTCATGTGAAGGTGACATTATCTTAAATTAAACAGTACTAGAACATTCGATTTGAGAAGGAAATGGCAAACTATGTGGAAAATACTAAGAAAGAGCCTGCCCACCTGAAAATTTCCGACTAAATTTCACATTGTAATGAACTGATTGTTAAACAAAAAGTATCTATTTCAATTGATTAAATTTGAGCGCTGTATTCTCCCTGTTCATTTACTATAGCACCATTGATCCCATAAGATACCTTAAATCGTAACCGTAAAATTTCCTATTAATCAATAAGAAATATCGTCACCTTTGCTGGGTTATTGATCATAATGTTTTGAGATGCTTGAGATTGATTAAATGGTGGGAGTGTAGTGGTAGAAATTGGCTCCAAGTACACATTCATGGTCTAGATAAATCAATTAAGGATGGTATACTTTTGGTAGTGACACTTGAAAATTCAGATTGGTGAAGGGAACAGGTGTTACATTCATGAATGTTGCCTGACTGGCGATTTGAGTTGTTGTCGTTGGACTTGGTACTTTAAGTTTGATTTGAAGTCCATTTTTATCAAAAATCAAGACTGACATATCAATCTATTAGCCCAGTTTATGCACTTACATTCTTTACTAATTGCAGGGAGGTTGGAATAGGCGTTTGATTGTACTTGGTTTTGTTTGGCAGGTGGTTGATTATGAACTGGGGATGAGTTACCAAACATTCCCAGTAAATCGTTTCCTCCATTGCTAATAGGGCTGGTGTTTTGTTTTGGCACAAAACTGTTACTACCCGATAGAAGATCAAATGGATCTGTAGATCCTTGGGTCGATACAGGAGACTGTTTAGGTTGCATGACAGGTTGTTGCTGGTTTGTTGTTTGGTACATAGGTTTCATTGTATGCTGCTGAGCAAGTGGTGCGCTAGTTTGTTGGGGATGTCTTTGCTGTGATGCTGCTGTCAATGGCGAGCTGAAAGGCATTTGATTCATTCCTTGTTTTTGTACATTGTTCATTGCTTGTTGTTGCGCAATCATGTTAATTGGTTGATTTTGCGGCTTTATCGAGTTTGTTAACCCAAAGTCTGCAAATGGATCTTGAGGACCATCATCAAACGGATTAGGTGCCACAGATTGTTGCATATTCATTGGCATAGTTTGTGGGTTCATAAATCCTTGTTGCTGTAAACCCATAAGTTGGTTATTCATTTGTGGAACTTGAGGGTTCTAAAGAGCTCAGAAATGGTAATGTCTTACACCAAAATTTAGAGAATTAAAATCGTTTAGCAGACCTAGCATTATTTAAATGGAATTTTACTTCCTTGAGGACCAGATCCTTGCTGTTGATTATTTGCGGCAAAGTCGTCAAAATCAAGCAGGTTAATTAAACCATTACCACCAGCATTAGGTGAAGTGGTATTACTCTGCTGATCACTAATGGTCAGTGCCAAAAAACAAAAAACCTCTTTCGATCAATGGCATTTTTGTCAACTTCTTTGCCACTTTTCAAGTCGGAATACTTTTTCAACACAATATTGATCAAGTCTACAATTAAAGGCTATGCAATTACCATTCATTTCCAAAAGTCGCCCTACTTTGTGAGTCATAAGCTATTACCTAATCGGTCCTCATCATCATTATCTTCAATAAACTTTTGCAATCTAGTTTGGGCGGTTTTCGCAGATGAATACAGATCCTAGGTTTAGGAGAAGTGTAATACTTCAATTGTAGCGTCTTTTTTCTTAAAGTCAGAGGTTGTTTTTTGATTAAGCATATCATTTAAAAGAATGACTTTAGATTCAATCCTCTCCAACTCTTCGTTTACTTCTTTTTTGTAATCGCGCTTCTTTGTAGTATCCTGCGTCGATTAAGTTGCAATTAATTATACATATCCAGACATTAATTTCATCATTTCATTTGCCTCGGCCAATGCAGCTGGTGTTCCCTTGCGGATTAATTCTTCCAATTTCTATTATCAATTCAACAACTTGAAATACCAATCCATTATTCACTTTATCTTCTTCTTCAAGTTGCTCTTCAGTTTTAAGGTTCTAAAATAGGTAAACTGATGTAGGATATACCACATCAGGGGCAAAATCGTTCAGATCATCTTTCCTGATAACTGGAAATCTATAACCTGTATGTTAGTATATCAAATACGAACCTTTGTACTCCAGTAAACGATACATATCGTTGATATGTTTAAAATCATCTTTGTAACGTGATTTTTGGCAATATACCACATTCCATTCTGCAATCAAAGAAAGAATTTTAGTTTGGGTGTTTGTGACATTCTATGGTAAATTCGTGAAGAGTCATACTCTAGCAGTTTCCGGGAAACGTCTCACTAACTGATTCAAGAATTCCTTTGAACTAACTAATAAATAGATTTTCCAAATACCTCATGACTATATGAAATGGATAGCCACAGTTTTTAGCACAATAATCCAGTAACTATAATGAAACCAAATTAACTTACCACCAAAGCTAAACTGGCATTTCCACTGGAAACATTGATCTGTCTAACAATAGCAAATGCAGCATCTCTCGGACTAGAAGTCAAAATGAATTGATTCAAGATTACTAAGTCTTTAAATGTTTGTTGATAAGATCAACAATTTCTAGATTGATAGACAAGTCTGGTTGATTTAATTGGGAAGAATCACAGGCTTGATAGACCCATCTTTCAATTTCTGATTGAGGATCCTGAATAGCCATCAGATCGTTCAAATTGCTTAAAAATTCTTTCTTTGGTCCCATTTGGTGAAAGTTTATGGAAAATTTTCACTTTGACATGGAGATAAACGAACCCAGCCATAGATAGTGTAGATCATATATGACAGGCAAGGTTACCTTCGCGTACCTTAGTTGAATAGTATATTTCGCTCCCTGTGGTCTTTTTATTTTTTATTTTCACCTATACAGAATGCAAACTCATGAATTATACATGAAAGAAGCCCTTGGTATTAAAAACAATTCTGATAGTAGCATTGGCTGAGGAAGCTTATAGTGCAGGAGAAGTACCTGTTGGTTGTGTGTTTGTTCATCAGGGGAAGGTCATAGGTCGTGGAAGAAACATGACGAATTTGATGATAAATGTTTATCACTTCTAAACTCATTTACCTACAGGCTACCAAACATGCTGAATTGGTCGCGATTGAATCTCTTGACGTTAAATTACTACCAGAAATGGATTTATACGTCACTATTGAACCATGCTTAATGTGTGCCTCTGCACTGCGTATGTTAGGCATAAGGCATGTGTATTTCGGTGCTGGGAATGAAAAGTTTGGTGGAAATGGGACTGTATTCAACCTACACAAAGAGTCAGTCCAATTCGAATTTACATTTTAGTGACAGTCCGTATCCCAGCTACCCTGTAACTTCCGGAATCTTGAAGGATGAAGTAAATCGATTCACTAACAATAGGCAATCATTATACTTAGAAAATTTTATATTCGGGAAAACGAAAATGCACCTGTACCAAGGAAAAAAACTAGCAGAGTATTAAAACCAATTAAATAATATGTATTAAAGAAATTGCACTCTTTTTGCAATCGATTTCAAATCCGGTTCTTGTATAGTGTGTATCTCCATTTCATTCGTATCTTGAGATTTTTGTGAGGTATTGAGGCCAATAATGGGTACGTAAAGCCAACCTTGTTCATGTAACCAGTCTAAATTGTCAAAACTCGGATCGAGGGTTAAATCTTGTACTGTAAATGATCCTGGAAGACTTCCAATTGGACAGCTTACCCAATCAGTTACTCGTGCCCATCCAGTACTTTTATTCACATCTATATCCATATCATCATCTATCGGCTCCGTATGCTTTGGGTGGATGATTGATATTCTATCCCGTAGTTTGCTTAATTCATCTTGTAACTCTTCAACAGTTATTTCGATGTCACTTGATTCTATTGTGTGGTCTAGTTTTCTATTGGAAATGCTAATTGATTTGGCAGCAAAAAGCAATAGAGCTTGGACTGATTTCGATAGGGTTGCCTGGGATTTAATATGTAATGCTAAATCCAATGTACTATTGGGTTAGCTAACAAAAATCTCACTATTTATTTTGCACTTCAAGACATAGTAGAACTGTTTCATCCACTTCAAAGTCTGTTGCCTTTATCAGAAACCTGGAGAGTAAATATTTTGCCCAAGCATCTAGGGTAAGTATTATTGCATTTACTTAAAGTGGATTGAAAACTCTGACCAGACTTTCCTGCATCGCATCTATGATTATATTCGATAATTGATTCGAAAAGCACTTTTCCAAACCCGGGCCATGTGGACTCACAACAAGTTATAAGTGGCTCCCACAAATTCAAGTTATAATCATCCAATAACTTTCCAAAAGCAACACGATTTCTATCTGGTCAAATGAATATAAATTACTTTTTCGTTGAAGAAACCAAATTACCGTCCAACAATAGCTTCGGTATTAACACATCAGGATAGTCACTCATCGTCAATGAGACAGTGATATTTGTCAATGTTTCTTGAAGATCGTGTGATTCGACAGGAGATTCACCTAAATCATCAGCCCTGATCATCCATACCAGAATCCATCAGCTGCTTCATGATAATTTGATAAGTTTCCAAAAGACTATATATCTTAACGTCGAGTTCTTTGGCGGCAGTTGCTTGAATAATCCAATAATTATATCTAAGCCATTCAAGAGCTTCATTTCTTCCTTTCATCAAGTATGGCAGACTTGGAAATTTGCCATGAGTTACATCATGTCGTAGTTCAATGATCCAAGTAGGAAGTCCCTACTCCATTAAATAAAATATCAGTACCAAGCTTTCCGCAACACTAACAACTGAAGCTGCAACGGCGCCCTTCTGAGCAGCATCTACTATTCCATTGACAAATCTGACATTCATCCCAAATCATGGTTACCTGATTAATGCCATTGCCAAAATATGTGATTCTTCTTGAGAATTATGTATACCATTAGATACTCGTTGTCCAGCAGAAACTAATTGAGCAGTAACTGCAATTGCTTGAGGAAGTTTCCCTCTCATAGCCCATGATTGAACTCGATTGATTCCCAGTTGCTGTTCATTCACATCAAATGAGTACAACTGTTCGAATGTCTTCTCCCACTCTTCAAAACTAAACCATGGAACTAATCTGGGTTGCATTGAATTGATTTTTTTTTTTTTTTTTACAAAGTTAATAAAAGTCAGAAAAGTAGTTATAGATACAATACCTCTTCCTTCCAAAATAGAATCGATTTGAAGGAGATCGAACTCAATGTATCGCTTCAAACTTACCCAACTGCACCCTGAGAACCAATTAAATCTTTAAAAAAACCAAATTATTATATTAAATGAGACATCTTTTTAGAAAATAATATGGAGTAGTAATAATTGATACGGGTTTGATCACGGTCGCTCGTATCACTGCTGCTGTAGTATTCCCTGCACTTTCGCAAGCTTGTTCAATCACCTTCAATGGCAATGGAATAGGTTTGCTATCAATCGCGACACTATCAACAGTCTGCAATGGCACAGGAATGAGTTCACTCTCATTCGCATTATCGCTCCCTTCTCGACTTAAACCATCATTTCCGACACTGTTGGACTCACTGACCAAATCTTCATCTGAGTACAGAGTATCCACCGATTCTTCACGTGTTGGTGAAGCAACTGTCTCAGCCAGTACGCCATGCGATTTACCCTTTGACTGCTCAGGAACAGCGATTGATGAGGAAGATTCGGTGTTGATTGCCAAAGGATCAACAGTCTCCGCTGATGTTTGAGACGTTT
>MU621201.1:0-53024 GCA_025399215.1 Globomyces pollinis-pini | reverse complement strand
AACACTTCGAACGAACGGGAATCTGTGTTAGAGTTCGAGTTTGTTCGAATTTTCGAACTAACTCGAACAAACTGTTCGAGTTCGTAGGAACTCTAACTATTGTAATACCCAACAGAAATAAATTGTCGGTTGGAGTCATGAGTTTAAAGTTGAAATTTCATTAATTATTTATTGATTTCCTTAATGGGCCGTCTGTGGGTTAGTCATCAATATTTATTTTCATCACTTATTCAAATCGGTATCACGTTAAAATTGCGTTGTAGTCGTCATTTTAATCATCGAATTATTGCTTATGATGGTCAATGATGCACAATCAGTGTCAAAAGATCATGGTATGTTCTCCCTCTTGCACAAATCATCATCATTAAATTCGAATTCAAAAAACTTTAAAAGACTTTTTTTTGCTACACCCTGAAATCACTGTTTCAGGAATGGAAAACGAAGAACGGTAAAGGAAGTCTTTGAGTTTCGTTGTTGATTACGAAAGACCCGCTTTTTTCTCTTGATAATTTCAATAATCAAACAACCCACTTTGTTTAATCAGTTCGGTTGAGTAAAACTTATACACTTTTAGAATGTATGATGATTAATCACGGTTTATTATATATTGGGGGTGGTAATTCAACTATTTGCATTTCATCATCTGCAATTGGCGATATAGATGTGCTATATGCAGGTAGTTCATCTTGATCAGCTATTGTATCATCCGTTACATCTTTCTTCGTTAAACATATCAATAGAATGTAGAAGGCAACGAATGTTCCTATCACCATTAACATCACTGGTAGTTGGAACCCCATCAAATAAAATGATGTGACTTGTGGCATTTAAGTATTTAAATTTCACACAATGACGCAGTATGTGAGTATCCTGCTGTGAATATAGTTTGTCGGCGATAGATGTTTAGCGTTATCTTTCATTGGATACATGATTGTGCTGTGAGAAGTTACAAAAATGCCAGGGCTAGACAAATAATAGTGACTATTTATTAAACCTATGCTCTTGAACGCGTACTACTAAAGTGAATAATCTGGTTAGCGATTAAACTTTTCTTATATCTAACCGTCATGGTTCTATTGCGACGTGAGTAGTTTTCTCACCACGGTGAGAATCAACGTATGGCTACTTCTGTTGTCAAGAGGTTGTTGTGTTCATCCCAGAACAAAAAACCACCAGAATACAGGTTTGGAATAATATTCATGAAAAGCATCTTTTGGAATTATTTTGTAACGATTAATATCGTTGTATAATGTAAAGAGAGGTATTTTCGAGTACTCATTGAGAAAGGACAACATATCAACATATGAACATAAACTAATCCGATTATAAGCAACATGCATCAGATGATTTCGATTCAAAAGACATGTTACACAAACTCTGGAGTTAAAACTAGGGAAATGGTTTAACAGTCATCTACAGCAGACACCACCATACACCATCCAACCATTTTTTATTCTGGTTCATCAAACAACCAAAACCCTTTTCAAAGTTCTTGATTTTGTGGAGTCATCAATTGTCTCATGACTAACCAAAAAAGTTTTTTTCTTTTTTTGGAATACGCCATAGTCCCAGTATTTTCATTATAAAAGCAGAATAGTTCGTCAATTGGAAATTCTTAGAATTACATGTTGGAACTTCTGATAGGATCGGTCTTGATTATCACGTTGATTATCATCAGCATTTACTGTCGATATTTATCAGAATTACGATCAGTTTCAAGAATAAATTCACAAGAAAGGAAGATGATTCAAGTCTCCAAAGATACTATTTAGATACCTGATGCTGATATTTTATTTATATTTTATTTATTGTTTGGAATATATATTCTATTTTACCTTGAACTTTCTCTTTTGTCAAATCTTTTCACTTGAGACGAAATGCGTTATATGGAGTAGCATATACGATAAGTTTAATGTAGAATTCGAATCATTTGTGTTATAAATAGTGTTTATTAAATTAAGAGACTTTGAAATAATGGCGATTGAAGTTGTCCTGATTCCACAACCATTTGATAAAAATCGCTAGATGAGTTCTTCATCAAATTTGTAGGAGTATCAAATTCAACCACTTTACCAAATGATAGTACCATGATTTTATCATAATCTACAATGGTATCTAATCGATGTGCAATAGTAATCACAGTTGAATCTTTGAATTGTGTACGAATAACATTTTGGATAATACGATCTGTTTGGAAATCCATGGATGCTGTTGCTTCATCCAAAAGGACTATTTTGGAATTTTTTAACCTATGATAAGAATCGATTTAATTACATTGCTCTGGCAAGACAAACCAGTTGACGATGACCCATACTCCAATTGCTACCATCTGCTTCAATTTCAGATTCTAAGGCTTGTGGAAGTTGATTGACATATTCTCGTAGACTACAGCTATCTAATACATCCCATATTTGTTTATCTAAAATGGTCAATATTTTTGTTAGAATACCTTCGTATTGACCGATGGGATCAATATTAAATCTAAGGGTACCAGAAAACAAGATAGGCTCTTGTGGAATGACGGAAAGTCCCTCTCGCAATCTCTTGGCAGTTATTGTTGATATATCAAGGTCGTCAATAATCAAGGATCCATTTTCCAATTCAAACAATCGTAAAAAGCAATTAAAGAGAGAAGATTTTCCGGCTCCTGTTCGTCCAACGACTGCAATGGCTTCACCTGGCGATATTTCAAAAGATATTTTATCAAGTACTGCTGGCAGTTTAGTATCATATCGTAATGACATTGCGTCTGCTACGATTTTTCCCTGTGTTGGCCAATTTTCAGGCACCACATGTACTTGATCTGATTTCTTCACCAAATCATTAGTGTACACCAACATGCGTTCAGTACTACTGAAGTAATTTTCTGTCATTATGATATTGTTGACTACCCAAGTAAACATTTGTGTGATTTGAATGGAATAAGTTACTAGGATACCGATGATGGAAGGACTCATCTTGTGTTGTAAGGAAACAGCCAAAAGTGTGACGAAAAGAAGGATAGTAGAATTAAGTAATTCCAATCGTAACTCTAACCATCTTTGAATAATAATAATCAAGTATGCTGATTTGTTGCTAGTATCAAGTAGTGACTGGTATTCTGACTCGAACATTTTCGATTTGTTGAATGTTCGAATTGTCAAGTATCCATTCAAAGTTTCGGATAGGTAAGACATACAAGGAGATAATGAAATCAAGTTAATTCGCTTTAATTCTCTAGCAGTTGCCATATAAAATCTTTGGATTTGGTACATTGCAAATAAAATCGCCAAGGCAGGAATAGAAAATGATGGTAAATATACGATAATCAGTATCAAATTACTAATTGCATTGGAGGATGACGACAGAGTTATCCGAATACTTTGTGGCAATAGTGTATCCAAAATATTGACATCATTACTAAATCTATTCATGATCTGGCCTAATGGGGTGGTGTTGAAGAAAGAAAGAGGATAATGACAGATGTTTCTAAATGCGGCTTTGTGGATGGATTTAGAAGCATTTAGACCAGATATTGTGACTGTTAATGCATATCCGATGTTGAAAAGCGTTTGTGAAAAGCATAGGATGGCATAACCTATCATATATTCTCTTCGTTCCAAATGAAATTTATCTTCAATCCAAAATGCAAGCCATTGATCGGTGGATATTCTGGCTAGATTACAAACCACGATCCATGTAAAAATCAGGACACAGTAACTTAGACCACCAGAGTATTTAATGTATTCTAGAATGACTTTAATGCTGATTTGTCCAGTTGATTGTTCTTCATCTACTGTAATCTTGGTAGTATCAGTGTTGAGGATGATCTGATTTTGAATTTCACCACCAATGATTGCTTCACTTTCTGATGATGTAGAATTCTCGTTGACAGCATTTTTAAACAGATTCGCAAACGGTTCACTAGTACCCATCAATCCATCATATGTTCCTTGTCCGATAATTCGGCCGTCATCTATATGTATTATAAAGTCGGCCTGAGCAATATATTGCAAGTGATGTGTGACAAAAATTCTTGTTTTTCCCTTTAATCCGTCGAGTATGCAATTATTGAACAATTTGTTTCCTACGTTGTTATCTACTGCACTCAGAGGATCATCAAGAAGGAAAATATCGCGATTACTGTAAACAGCTCTTGCCAGTGATATTCTTTGCTTCTGTCCTCCTGATAAATTTGCACCACTTTCAATGATCTCTGTTAAATCACCATTGGGCATATTATCAAAGTCACTTTGTAAACAACACATATTGATTACAGAATCATATCTTTTATGATCCATTGCAAGTCCAAATGTTATGTTCTCCCTTAGAGTTCCGGTTTGTATCCAAGCTTGTTGAGGACAATAAGAGATAGTACCAGATTTTTTGAAATCTCCCTCAATCATTTCCATTTCACCCATCAATGCATTAAGCAAAGAAGATTTTCCAGATGCAACACTGCCAACCACAGCTACTAATGTCCCTTTTGGTATATCAAGATTAATATCGTTGAGTTTAAAATCCGTATCACCAAGCATTTTCCAACTGAAATTAACATTTTTCAATTCAAATGAACTATTTGTTGTTGTTTCATTAACTGTTTCCTCCAAGAGTTCATCGGCTGCCAAAAAACTGGAAATTCGACCAAGGGAGATCCATGAGTTGATCGCCTACATATCAAAATAAATTCATTGTTACATAATCAAGTGAAAATGGTATATACATGATTGGTGTACGTAATGCATAAAAAATAGACAATGAAGGTACAATTTTAGATGCAGTTAATTCATTCCCCATCAATGCGTATGAAATGAATGTAAAAAGCATAGCAATAGCAGGTACAGTTTGTGTCATACCTGCAGTACTTTCACCAATAATCGCGAATTTTTTACTCTCCCCAATCTAATTATCAATAATTCTATATAATTTACCTCAATACTACGAACTTTTGCAAGAAGTTCCATAAACTTTTCTTCCCAGGTATAAATCTTGATGACTTTGATTCCTTGTAATATTTCATGTAAATATTTCAATCGACTATCCGTGTAAGAGTTGGAACGTTTTCGATATTTCACCATCAATTTAGATAATTGTATTTGAATTGGAATGTAGAACATGAGAAATGAAAATCCCAATAATGCTAACTGGTTTAGTACGAAAAACAAATTACCAGATATCCCCAAATTACGGTAAAGTAAGAATGTACCCGCAACCATCACTAACGGTGCAATCCAAAGCATATGGAGAAATTCACATGCTTCCTCTAATCGAACACAATCTACAATAATTAGGGAATTGTCGTGTTACCAGTGCTAGATAAATTCATAATTTTACCAGCAGGAAACTGAGCTTTAGATTGACATGTTAATTTTAATGATTTGTGAAAGATTTCAGTTGCTAACGCTGTTCGAATCCGTAAACCAGTAGTGGACGCTAATTCAAATTGCCAACTGTTCAAGAATGATATGGAACCTTGGATAATAAATAAACTAATGGCATAAACTAGTCCTTGATGTTTGTCAGAGTTTGTATCTTGTAACCACTCCAAAAAATATTGCAACAAGAAGGGTGATACTAACGATAGTGCGTTTAAGGTAGCAAGTAATATTCCAGATTTTAGAAATGGATAGCCAAAGGCAAGAATGAGACTATTGAACAGTTTGAAAGTTCCAGTCATTTGGTTTCCCCTCGCAGTCATCAATTCCCAACTCTTCTTAAATATGTCATTGACCTTTTCGCTTCTCAAGTTTGGAGAGACAGAGTAAAGATCTTCTTCAGTGATGAATTTTTCTGATCCCAATTTTAACAAAGGATTAATCCATTGGTAAGTTAATCTACTAAAGGTACTGGCTTCGGCTTGTGGACTAGGATAACCTTGGTAATCAGCAATACATTGACTATATCTATTTTTTGAACCCATTGTAATTACCAAGGAATTCCTACTCCGATTTACTCGTCTCAAACAATGGGCTCCTTGTTTAGTGGGTGGGGTGCATCCGTTTTAGGATACATTACCGTAACACATTTTTACCTCTTTAGGATCTTTTGCAGCTCATGAATTACAGCACCTTCAAAAAATTGGGCCGAGATTTACAACTCTTTATTTGTGTAAGTGTATTACCTTTTAGAAAGCAAAGGAACAATAGCTTAGTGTCAGGCTGATATGACCTACGCAATTTTTTTTCAGTTTCAACCGTAATATTCCCCTTTTTGGTTAATTGGAAACTCTACAAGAACGGTCTATCAGCCAACCACAAATAGCCCGCCTTCTGTATGATAATTCCAATAATCAAGTCAATACGCAAAAGCGTAGGGGAATCATCTCTCCTTTCACTTTGGAGGAATTGAGGGCGATAATATTTTCTTGTGATACACTTCGTTGACCGTATGATACACAAAAGAGACACGTATTACTCTTTGGGTCTTGAAAACCCAAATGTGTTTCACGAAAAACAAATGAGTCATATAAATAATTGTTAATAGCCCCAACATTTTTTAACATACTAAAGAATGTCTGGTTTATTTATTTCAAACACGAAGAAAAGTAATGCCCAAAATATCAGTATATCTGAAGGGAAATCAGTACATCTCTACTCTCAGCCAGTTCAAATGAATCCTGAATTTGTGGCCTCTACGTTTAAGTTACATTATGATCTGCATCAAGCCATTATAAAATCTCTTGCTTCTTGGTGGTCAAATCCTGGTCAATTAAAACTAAATCCAAAGATTGAACAGTTGTTCTTATCCTATGAATGTCCTCTCAACTCTCCAATTGGTAGTTATCGACCAGACCTATTGTTCACAGAACAAGGAGAAATGAAAATATGTGAAGTCAATGCCCGATTTACTCTCAATGGTTACTTTCTCAGTGTTGAATTGGCAAACTTGGTGAAAAATGGCCACTTTGAAGAACAAGTATTTCCAGCACCGTTAACTTTACGGTTTCCGAAAGCTTTAAAAGACCGGTTTACCAATGATACAGTTTTCTGTATTGTTGGAAAAGAGCCATCGCATGATATGTCTCGCATTGATCAATATTTGCCTTCGAAAAAAGTAATGGCTTCAGAGTTGGTGGTACGTGGTGACAAACTATTTGTTGGGGATGAATTGGTGACACAATGCATTTTGGAACTTCACCAAGATGAAATAGAAATTTTGAATGATGATGTGATTCGTGCTCTGATGGACTTGAGTGTAGAAGGTAAAGCATGATTCAATCTAATCGTAGGAAAATGTCTAAATCCTTTATGGACCATCTTTATAGTTCATGACAAAAGATGGTTAAAGAACATAGCTACGTTTATGGAAAACAGTTTCATTATTGATACGTTTACTGATTTAACTGTGTCGCAATTGAAATGTGTTGCCAGTTGTACGCATAATGACCTATTGGTTAAACCTGCTCTTTTTGGCAAAGGAGAAGGGATTGCGATTGGAAGGGATGAATCCTTCATTCAAAAAGTTGATCAATTGTCTGTTCCGTGGATTCTACAACCATTCGTGAAGCAAAAAATGTGGGACATTGGTGAAAATCGTCAAGCCATCGTTGGTACCTTACTGACAATGGATGGTTTAAGCTATGGTCCTGGGGTGTTTCGATCCTCTGCTCAACAATTAGTAGCATTGGGAACTGGTGGTATTGCACTTGCACCGAGTATACCTAGTCCAAGCCCATTTAAAAACACACTATTTATTGAAAAATCCCTAAAACCTCTTGAACAAGAAAAAATCCAATCAGTATTGGACTCTCTTCACGAAAGTGGAATTGTAGTAGTTTCAACACCCGTCAATGACATATGTCCTGAAAACTTTCAGGAGATGCTGCAATCATTAGGTGCTATTTCCCAAGAGCACAACAAAGAAGGGACCTTTTGCTGGACGATTAACGCAAAACTATCCACTACAGCTAGATCCCATACTTCCGAAGCATTCCTTGTTCATACTGACGCATCATTTGAAGATTCCCCACCAAGATATTTTGCGTTAGCTATCAAACATCAAGATTGCACTGGTGCTGGTGAAACTAGTTTAGCTTCCATTGAAGATGCAGTGTCCCAACTAACTGAAGTGCAGAAGAAAATTCTACGAACGACGGTAGTAAAATGGACCATCCCGCCTGAGTTCAATCGTGGTATTCCATACGTAAAAGGCACTGTGCTGTTCTCGAATACAATGGGTCGTTTCCGAAAAGATATCATCGATACTTCAGACTTAACCAAAGAAAATGCCGAGTTGTTTTGGGATGCATACAATACTATTGATAATATTCTTGCCAACAGTTGTGAAAAGAACAAGAGTGTTTTACCTGAAGGTTCAATTGTAATTATTGATAATTGGAAATATGTCCACTCAAGAAAGCAATTCAATGATCTAAATCGATTGCTTTACAGAGTGAGATTCAATCTATCTTCTCCTCAAACTCCACTTGTCAACAAAAAGATGCTGTTAGCCAAGTTAACTCCTGAAATATTATCAAAACGTGGATTGTATTGGTCTCCAAGTGGTGGAACAACTTCAAGAGGTTATTCTTGTGATTTTTGTCTGCCTGCATCGTATGAAGAAAACAACAAGTTGAGAAGGGACATGTCCGAACTTTTCAAAATCCATGGAGCTTTTGATGGACGAGTTGCAGTGAACTTGATGAGCGCTGGTCATCTGTATCGAGGTCTTGAAGTATTCCAAGATTTATTTACTCGTGGAGGGTTGACAGAACTACCACTAGGATTCGAAATCAGTGATGAAGAACTATTTGCAAACATCAATAGATTTGATGCCTCAATTCTTTGTGGGTATCCATCAAGAATCATTCAATTCTGTGTTTATTTGAAAAACAATAATTTAATTCTACCATTGACTTCCATTATCTATGGTGGGGAACGGTTCTTTGATTATCAAAAACAGTTTTGTAGAAAAGTGTTACCACAAGCTAAATTCTATGGTGTATATGGAAGTTCGGAAACCGGTGTATTTGCCTGTACGAAAGCTGATGAAACTGCCTACCAATATTGCCCAGATGGAATTCAAATCGAGGTTTTGGACGAAAATGATATGCCAACCAATGGAGTTGGTCGTTTAGTGATTACCAACAAGTACCGTAAATACTTTCCAATCCAAAGATTTGATATACGTGATATTGGGAAAAATACTGGATTGTTTGAATTCAGTGTTGATGGTCGTGAAGAAATGGCTTCCTTATTTCCAATGGGAGATTACAACTTGGATTTCTTCGTAATCTTTAACAACTGTTTTGAACATCTCCAACAAGGAATCGTTAGTGCTCAAATTTGGATTCATCCAGCAAAAGATGACTTCAAAGTTGTAACCAGCTTATATTTCCATTCTACAGAACCAGTGAACCAAGAACAACGTGATATCATTAAACAGAGATTTTTCAAGGATATTCCTCTATACGCTGCTGATGTGGTTCAAGTTGACAATCTGAATGATTTGAAAAGGTCAACAAGATCAGGAAAACTATTGCAGTTTGTTGATTTACGTTAACTTACGACTATTTATAATAAAAATATCTATTTTAAATTTCCAGTTCATACTTTCTTTCCTTCCAGTTGGCTGACAATCCTTTAAGCAATGCAAGCAATTTTGATAAAATAATCGTTTCTATTTTACTAAATCTGACCAGGTTGAAGATCAGTAACTGTTAAACTGAAGTTTTGTTTTCAGAGAAGATTGCGAAAATCATCCATGATCTTATATCGCAACTCCAAGCTGTTGGAAGGTCGTTCTGAGTACTAACGAAGCAGAATTTACGTGAATAAGCGAATTGAAAATCCTGTACGATTTGGTTCCCTAATCAAAACAACGTATGCGTCTTCTGCTGTTGTTTTCTAACTATGGGGTTCCATTATTCAAGCAGGTTCTCTCCTGAAAGTGGACAGATTTGCTGATCATATAAAGTTGGAAAGATATAACATCCTTAAAAATGTATGTTGGATTTACGATTGCAAGTTCTTTTGGTGACTATGATCTGAACAACTCAGCCCAGATTAGAAAAATAGAAAAAATTGAAGATTGTTTTGTGGTTTGATGGACATGAGTATAAAAGGCAATGAATGAACAAATCTAGTCGTGAGAAGTTGTCTTAATCCTTCGTGGATCAATAATATGGCTGTATCGATGAAATCCGCTTTCAGTTATGCTACGTTTAATGGTATTTTTATCACCACAGCTAGATCTCATACTTTTTGAAGGTTTCCTTGCACATACGAACGCATCATTTGAAGATTCATTACCAAGGTATTTTTTAAAACAAGCAAATGTGAAGAACTAGCTTAGTTTCCATTGAAGATTTAAAAGGCACTATACTGTTTTTGAATACAGAAAATATCAATGTCAAATTGTTTTTTGATGCATTCGTATTGATAATATTCCTCATTGACGTGACTCATTGGAAATTTGTTTCATATTCCGTTTTTTGGAAGCTTCTGGAAATAAACATCCAATTAATGAAATTACACTGAAGTTGATATGATGATAATCAGTCCTACAACTCTTTCAGAATACAATGAGATTAATGGTAGGTTTTGTATCATGATCAATAGTACTAGTATGTGATGTATCTATTCATCCAAGATATTAATGAAGTTGAGGGAATAGACTATGTGTTAAGTACCGTTAATTCAATATATCTCTTATTGAATACAATACTATGGATGTTAATGGTTGTGATCAGACTGATGCGGATAATTCTCAATTAAACAGCCCTCAATAAATACTTAAACATAAAATAATATTCAGTTGAAATAGCTTTATTCAGAATAATTTCCATTTCAATAGTATCTAACAAGATAAATTAAAAGACCATCATACCTTATAATTTCTTCTTTGCTATTTCGATTTTACATACCATACTTTCGAGTCCATTCTTTGGCTGTATTGTCGTACTTAGCTCTGTCTGTCTTAAAAAGATGTGCTATTTCTGGAACTAGGGGATCATCTGGGTTAGGATCGCATAATAATGAGCAAAGGGATAGTAACACTTTAGAAATTGTGAGAGCAGGGGACCACTGATCTTTTAAAATATCTAGACAAATAGCGCCATTTGAATTGATATTTGGGTGGTAAATACGAGTGGTGAATTGTAATTTTGGAGGTTTAAAAGGGTAGTCAGTAGGGAAATGAATGGAAAGGAAAAACACTCCACCAGAGTAAGGGGAATCACTAGGACCCATAATTGTAGCTTGCCAGTGAAACAAATCTTCACCAACTGGACCAGCAGAACAAGAAGAAGGGGGATCTCTGCCAAGATCCATAAGTTCCTTATTAATTCGTTTCAAAGCCATTGTAGTTAATCCTAAAATCAGTAGATATTTTCATACGTTTTTCGTTTGGAAAAGAATTTTTCGAATTTGATTTTCAAATCGTACAGTTTTGATTCAGTGGCTTTTCATTTGACAGAATTCATAAAGCCCATAAAAACATCCACATAAACAAAACTAAAAACAATAATTCTTCCCTTTATTAAAGTATTGGAATTCTTTATGAAATTAAAATTCGTTTTCCTACAACATTACCACCAATAATCTTCAATAATTCTTCTTCGGTTTGATTAAAATTCATTTTTTCATGAATTGGTTCTTGAAACTTTCCAACACTCATGAGTTCAAATAGATCCTTATAGATACTGATCCGTTCCTCTTCTGTATGCGTTCGGTACCATTTGTTCAACCAAAATCCTGTGCAATTGAGTTGTTTGAAAATATATAATGATGTTGGAATGATTACTGGGTCTCGAGACATACCACCATAAGTTACCATTGTAGCCTTTTCTCTGAACAATCAGTTTTAACACGAACAAACCCCAATAACCTGGCCATGTTAGTTGCACTCTTTCCTCCCACACCATTAAATGCTAATCGCGGTGCGTCACCAAGTTGCTTCAATAAATCGGCTGTTTCAACTTTTCTAACTTGATCTTCAGTTACAACCAGATTAGCCCCCAAATCATAGAGCTTATTAATTAATTCAGACTGTCCATGTTCCCTTGGACGAATGATATTTACTGTCTTAAAGCCCCATTCTTTACTCAATTGAATGACTGCTTGGCCAACGGCTGAGTTAGCTGAATTTTGAATAATAACGTCTCCTTGATTCAGATTTACAAAATCTTTTATCATCCTATAAGCTAATGTTATTTAGCACTTCAAAGCATTAATAAACCTGTGGGTGGATTGACAGATATTGTTCCAGCACTTATTGGAGATACGTTGGGAATCTTTGGTAGTTTTAGAATGTTGGAACGATTTGCAACTGCATATGTTTGCCAAGTATCTACAATTTAGTCTGGTGACAATTAACTAAATCCTTGCTGAATGGGAATAACCCAATCTCCTACAGCAATATCATTCACTTGTCCATCAACTTGGATGACTTCTGCAACTCCCTCTTGTCCAGCAATTGCACCAAATGAGTCCTTCCAAATTGGCTTCACTGGGTAGGTTCCCTCAATAATATTGATATCTGAAGGATTAATAGGTGCCTATTCATTAAGCTTGGTAAATTACTGCTAGTATCTTCACTAGTACTTCATTTCCACCTAATTTTAACGGATATCTCTTAATCTTCAAAACACTCTCGGGTTTTCCATGCGATTCAAATACAAAAGCTTTGGATTCTGTCGGAATACTGGAATATACTCGTTTAATAATAGATTTGAACATTGCTTCTATGAGGACAAAAAAATTAAACTCAATTTCGGTGCTTCCAGTTCTTGAACTATTTAGGATAAAGTTTAACGGTATCATTAACGTCTAAGGATTTTTATTTCTAGGTTTTTAATCTGATTCATTGAGTGGTTCAATCACCAGTAACTTGGAGAATGGGATTATTTCCAATACTCTACCTTTGTCGAGCGACTTTTGATTCTCAGATTCCTCAATACCGGTAATATCTTGTACTATTATTTCACATCCATTCAGAAGAATTGGTTGACCCCAACAACCAATAGTTATATGACACTCTTCTGCATTTGGTAACTTCACTCCACCTTTTAACTCGATTGACGTTAATTTACTATCGTGATCAGCATTTGGTTTTCCTGCTTTCTTCAATATAGATGCAAGATCAGCCTCATCTTCTGCTGTCCATTCCTGTTCCTCCAAGTTACTATCTGATTCCTCCTCTCCATTTGCAGAAATGGTTCTTTGATCCTCTGGTGCATTAATGGCTTCTGGGTTTGGTATAATCAGCATAGACTTTTGATTTTTCAACAACAATTTATCCAAATACGACAAATTGTCGTTAAATTCAAGTTTTAAATCGGGAATGATCTGTGAAGTTTGTATATCATGCGAAACTGAATCTACCACTATAAGTAAACTGAACCCTACCTGATTTGGTTAGATTTGGAACAGAGTCGATAACAGCAACGACTACATATCAATTAATTAACACCATATTACATTCAGTGGCTTTTGAATTATCCCCCCTCCATTCATTAAGCGCTGCCAAAAATGAGTCACGACTCTCCCCTTCATCGAAAGAACCATCCAGCAACGATTGATTTTGCATTGAAGAATTAGTATCATGTGTTGGTGGTAAATATGTATTATAGCTTGGTTCATCCATATTTTTCATATCATCATCTTTTGGTTTGGATCTCGAATGTCGAAGTGATTGATATCCATCATCAATGTCCAATGAAATAGAAGTCGTGGAATGACTCTTTGAATCGTCATTGATAACTCCCGGGATTCTCCACTATGATTTAATGTGTATGTTTATACCATTCGATGTGCATTTGGTTTTGTAGCTTGTTCTGCAGGTGGTGGAATAGGTTCTTTTATATCACTCACGGTCCGTGATTTATCTACTTTCAATTCCTTGATATTTAAACTATCTTGTATGTTAGTGGCTGGTTCAATTCTGGTTGTTGTCTTTAATTCAAGATTACTGGGAATCTTTGGCGCATTCGCATAACCTATCATGATAAATATTCGACGCATCAATACATTCTTCCCCCACTCCTTTGAAGCCTTTTGTCTAAAATGCGTATTAGAACTCATCAAGTACGCTACCTTCTTTTTTAAAAGAATATCATTTGCATAAGATGAAAGAGAACCACGACTAACTTGTCCTGCTCTCCATAAAGAGTCTCCAGCGCTTTTTCCAGCACTTGAATCAATATTTTTTATCATTTATACCTTCGTTTTGCTTTCTGTTGTGCCATGGATTCACGAAATTTCATTAATCTCACCTCCATTTCACGATTTTCTAATTCTAATTGTTCTATGGCAGATAACCTTTTCAATTATACATATTGCCATTATTTACTGTTTCTTTTTGATTTGTTTTCCCTTTATCATTGTCAGAAACGCGCGTATGAAGTAAAAGTTTAGCTGATTGAAATTGTCTAAATGATTCATAATTTCCACTAAAAGTTCAAGTTGCAACTCATCTTTTCTCACCAGATATTTTAGATACTATTTACCATTCACAGTAATTTGTCTGAATCGTTAGAAAATATCAACAGTCTTAGCGATGGAAGAAATTGTCGAACTATATAGCCAATAATAAACATTTAATGCCATTCTTAAAGATGAATAACACCTGTTGAACTTTATAGCGTATAATAAACGTTAAATGTCATTCGGCTTTTCGATGCTTGAAGTTACCACGTCAGATTAAACTATTTTATTGAAAATCACAAGCAATTATCAGAAATAGTGACTCGTTCTAGTTAAGAATCCTTTTCCTTCATGGCTTAGACTGCCTTACCTTCATGGCTTAGACTGCCTTATCTTCATGGCTTAGACTCCGTTTCCAAACTCTTTCGTCATTTCGTCACTGTGGTGGCAAGTTAAGGAAAAATTATTTTTCCTCTTTCTTGTACTGCCTATTACTATTGAAGTAGGAGAAACTATCTCAGCCTAAAATCTAAAGGCATATAAGATGGTACCATTCTTTGCAATATGGTATCAAGAAAAATGTCTAATGCTGAGTACTACAATTGTGATGGATCAAAATGCAATGAACTGAACCACGTGCCATTGTCTATGGAATCATTTGATTGGTCGCGAATGTTGGATGGTAATGGAAATGCAACAACACGAGATCAATTAGCAGATATAGTTGTGGTCTTTATATCAAAAGGATGGTGTAAATATTGTTGTCAAATGTAATTCAATTGTATCATTAACGTTTGCAGTTCACCCATTTTAAATCAAATTCAGCAACACAATAAGGATAAATTTAGTTTGGTGATCTTGAACCATTCATTTATTGAAAAACCATACCAGGAAGAGGGATTCAAAACGTTCATGCATGATAAACAGTTCTACAATATGAATTATCAACCGTCTACATCTCAAGAACTGATAGATTTTCGATTGTTTCTACGTGATCATGCTATTGAATTCCCCGCTTTTTTCGTCTTTGACAATGTGACGGGAAAGATCATCACCAATGATGGATACAATGCTATCAAATCGGTTTGTGATTTGAAAGCAGATGTGGGACTGTTTGAGCTTTGTAAAGAAGAATTTCGAACGAAGGTGGTTGGATGTTGGGAGGACGGTTTGAAAGCATGAATCATTTAATACAATTATTATATATCTATATCTATTATCCATTCTTATTTTCCTTTTGAGCTTAGATTGTATGAGATTTAGTCCATATGTATAGTCGTGAACAACAGTAATATTAATATTCCAAAAACACGGGTGGTAACGTTAAATTCTGTAATTGTTCTAATTTGGTAAAATAGTAACTAAGCGTGTGGCTTTTTTACCATCGTGATTTAATTGATCAACCAAGTTGATAAAATGAATGCTTATTAGATAAGTGTTTATAAATATAATCTGTGAATCATGAGTTACAAAAAGTGTGGATTTTTGGGATGTTCAAACAATCTTTCATGAATATCTGGTACTGAATTGTACATGTCAATCAATAAGAAAATATACCCAACATCCCAAAATATCTTAAATCCAGAGGAATTTTTTTTCCAAATTCTAATGTCCAAAACATCTCATTTAGAAGCATTACCAGATGTACTAAAGATTGATCTACTAAAATATCTGCAAACAGTAGATGCAACCGGGCTATCTTCCACTTGTAAACAGTTCAACAATTTTCGAGAATTACTATTTCAACAGCACAAAATTTTGGTTCTCAATGCGTTGATCGATATTGAAAAACTATCTCATACAATCAAACATATTCGCAGTGTTGCTATACGAAATCGCCGCTTAGTATGGAATGAATTATTTCAGTTTTACGATTTGGAATGGTTATTCATTGATAAATCAGTAGTCACTGATGAATCAATGCGATTCGATACAATGATTTACAACGTCCCTTCTTTGTCCCATCTCAAAAACGTACACACTTTCGTTATGAAGCAACAATTGCTTGCAAATGTCAGAGGTGTTGGTTCGTTAACGAGTTTGAAAACTTTGGACTTTAGTAAAAATCAGATTCAAGACATTTCATCATTTGCTTCGTTAATATCGTTACAGTCTCTTAATATCAGTCACAACAATATTTTTAATCCATCACCGTTGCGAAAGCTAACCTTACTTCAACATCTTGATATTGGATACAATCAAATAACAGATATTCAGTTTTTATCTGATAAATCTGGTCCTCAAACGCTTGATCTAAGCTACAATGATTTACGTAATGTGATGGATTTATCAAAGCTTGTCAATCTTCGAATATTGAAATTGATTCACATACAAATCCAAGATCTTTCTTCACTGTCTAACCTAAAGATGCTTCAGTATCTTACGGTAGCTTTCAACCAAATAATCGATTTGGTGCCATTGATGAATTGCACCTTGATTTGACGAACAATCAAATTCGAGATCTCATCGCCGTGTCTAGTTTGAAATCCCTTCAGCACCTTTACCTTACGAAAATCAAATTTCAAATTTGGACCCATTATCGGACTTGAAGAATCTATCCAGCCTTATTGCTGTAGATAACCAAATCTCTGACGTGTCCCCGTTATCTTTATTGGTTAACCTTCGAACACTTGATATCTCTAGTAACCAAGTCACTGATGTATCACCACTATCTGAACTAACACATCTGCAAATTTTAAAATAAAATCAATATGCACTGATTCATTATCTTTTGGACATTAAAAACTATAGACATGATATGCTTGAAGTACTGGAAATTTAACGGCATCTTATCAGTTCCAGTCGTAACAGTGCATAAAGAGAATTTATATGGTATATAGGTTAATTTGGGTCTTGGGAATGTTTCAACCTTAGAGTTTTAGGTTTTTGATTTACTCTAGAGAGACACAATATGATAATTCATATCCTTTTTTAGGATTTTTCCAATGTGAGATAAGCATCTCTGGTCCAACATCGTTACGTATAAGTAAATCAAATTTCCGAAGCCTTCTTAGCTCAGTGGTAGAGCGCATGCCTAGTAAGCATGAGGCCGGGTGTTCAATCCACCCAGAAGGCATTTTTTTTCCCAATTTCTTCCCAATCATAAATTTCTCATTAACGATTTCTGAATGTCTTTTGATGGATTTTATATGGTTATGTTTGAACATCTGATGAAAATATAATGCTATTCAATGGTATGGTATGCTTTTTCCAATTTTTTTCTGTGAGAATTTCAATCACTATAATGGGAAAACTTCAAGATCAATTACAATGGATAATCGACTCCATTGCAGAGTTTGAAGATAAAAGGTTATAGAAAATTATTTAATGTTAGTGGTCGAATTGTTGCTGAAATGTTCCAAGAATTACCTTCGAAAAGAGATTACCCAGATTATTATGACTTTATTGAAACACCTGTAGCTATCGAAACAATTCAAGTATATTGATTTTAAAATTAAACTTTAGGCCAAAATTGACAACGATGAATATAAATCCATTGATCAATTCAAGAAAGATTTTAATATTATGGTTGAAAATGCAATGACATATAATAGAAAAGGGTATTCCAATTTTACTCTCTAAATCTCATTAGCTCTGCAATCTATAAAGATGCCCAGACACTCACAGTATGTTGAGGAATCTTTAACCATTAGCAATTACTGGATGTGACAATACAAAACTATGCAACAAGTCAAAAGGTATTTTAACTACACTTTTTGATGTTATCAGATCTATGATCAATGTATTGACATAGTGGATCGAATCTCAGCAACTAAAAACGTGAATGGAAACTCTATAACAGAATATTTTAATAATGTTCCATCCAATCCCGATTATCTAATTAAAATCCAAAATCCAATTTTGTTCTCTTACATCAAACAGAATGTAAATGCGAGAAAATATACCGATATGCTTGATTTTGAAAATGACTTGAATCAAGTTATCGAGAATGCAAAATTATATTACACCCCAGACACACAAGAATACAAAGATGCCTTGCAGATACTGGTAAAATATAATCATAAGCATATTGATCGATTAGAATGTATTTACAGAGTGTATGATGGAACAAGAAGTCAAATTGAATGAAACACAACCACCTAGTGATTCTAACGTTGGTATTCAATTGGATACTTTGATTATCAATAATGAAACATACACTGTTGGTAACAACTATATTTTGACGAGAAAGGTGATTTTGTTTACATAACCAATCCAAATGAATTAGCAAAACCAACGATTGGAAACATATTCAATATCTTTCAAACAAAAGACGGGTATGCTTCGAAAGTATGCTGATATTTTCCTTTTAGACAAAGTCAAGGAGTAACCGTAGCTTGGTTTTTAAGGCCAGAACAGACAACACATAAGTTAAATACGAAATTTTTACCTCAAGAAGTGTTCAAGACAACTGTGCTGGAAAATTATATGTCAAACGAAATAGCAGGGAAGTGTATGATCTTACATGTAAACGATTTCATTCGTGGAAATCCCCAAGGATTTAATCCTAAAGATGTTTATGTTTGTGAATCAAGATACAATGTTCATGGAAAGTCAACACAAAAGATTAAGAATTGGAGCTTATGCTTACCCAAACAGGCTAGAAGTAAAATCATACCATTAGATTTATACACTCAACCATTAATTTTGCAGCGATATTCGTTAGAGTACGTTAATGTTGACTCCCCCAAGCGAAAGCGGGATGATGACGAGGAGCACGGTGGAAAGAGAAGGTTAGGGGATAGTTCTAAGGTATTTCTTGATGTTTAATATTAGGCAACTTCTCCTCCGAATGGCAAGTCAACTGATAATGTGAATGCCAAATTCTTTCTTCCCAAACCAAATACAACTCAAATTTTATCAAAAGAGCAAAGTAATGTTTGTGAATTAACTGGGTAGTTGAAGCATTTGATCGTTCTAAATCCGGAACCGTACAATGGTTTACATCTCCGCCCTTGGATATTATTGAACGAGATCCTATTCTACATTCTTTGGAATACTTGTATCAGAAATCTATTGGAAAATTACGAAAGTCACGGAATGCCAAAGATGTTCGGGAAGCAAAAAGCGTGAATGAATCTGTGGATGTGGAAATGGAAGTTGTGAAGCAGAAAGTAAGCATCAAAGATCAAGAAAAGGCAATACTGAAGACACTGACAGGTATTTGATCTTTATATTAATAGTAGCATTTGGGGATTATTTAATGGAAGATTCAAAAGAGCTTATTCAAAAAATCAAATTTTGAATTGAATAGTTTATGTTAATAAATGTCTACCCCTTCTATTCATTACCGATGTTAATGTGAGTCACTAAGCCACTTGGGGTTCCTCCATTCCTAATGGTGAAAATTATTCTTGAAGAATGGAATCACAACGAACCCCAACAAATTCATTAACCAACAATACACTAGCAGCAGACCAGGAAAAGAACCAAGTGTTCACCAAAGAGCTCCAATCAGCCATTCATAAAGTAATCAAAGCTCAAAACTTTAAACAACCACAAGATAAAGTAACCATTCAATCATTAACCAAAATAGATTTGTTTTATGTGGTTATTACAAAACAATGTGAAGAATCCAAAACTAATTTGTTTTCGAAAGATTCAATTTAAACAACAATCAGAATTACAAATGGCATTTTCAGAAAACTCATCCCAATTTGATGATATCATTGAATCAGTTGGAAGAGATCGAACTAATTGGGAAAATATAAAACCTCCAAAGGTTATTGAAAGTAAACTACTATTACTATTAAAAACTGTTGATTTGGATGATCAGAATGAAACTTGTAAGTTGAAACTATAAATTAAAACATTAGTGTCGGATTATTTGACTCGAATATATAAACCTCATTGGAACTTTTGGACTAGATATGTAGATAGTTGGTCAAATGGAAAGAGTTTGGCAGTGTTGAATAAGTTTGGTACTTTAGTTGTATCAGGATATCCAATCACTTTGTTGAATGAATGCTCTACTAAATTGCAAGGTTGGTTCAAACGAATCAGTCAGTGAAGAAACTATTCATTTTTAATATATCTAAATCATTTGTGTTGTACTCTACATACTACTGTTTCTTCACCAATGATATCTAAAATTAGACTTTCAATTTGTTAAACAGATTGTTTTTATTAAATACAATTTTACATTAAAATATTGGAGTGTGTGAATAAGTTAGGAGTTGATTAAAGATGATAGCAAAGTGTCGAAATTCAAAGTCCCATCAACAGATGGTTGAAACTGGTAAGTATACATTGATGGTTCATAGTGATTCTGGATTCCATAATCATTAGATAGATATGAAGCATCCATTTGTAGAGATTGAATAAAATCCATTGGGTAGCAAGTTTGAAGATTCTTCAACCTTTGTTGAGTGATTAAGCTTTCATCATCATTATTGGCATTTTGATTCAAAAGTTGATGTTCCAAGGCCATTTGATAGTAATGTTTCTTGACAGATTCTGGTTCCAATGACCAAGATTGACCAGCAATCTTGGAAATATCTTGACTTTTACTAACATTGTAGATGTCCATTATCTTTTGTCGCATTTGTTTACGATAGACAAAGAAGGCATTCATGGGTTTCTTCACCTTTGAGCTTTTTGGAGATAAATTAGATTTGACGTGAGCTTGGTACAGCATGAAATAAAATAGATTTGAAGGGAAATTGAAATCATTCGTGTAATATCCGAGTAATTTATAGGGTCGACGAAACGCCTACATCGACTCCCAATTGACCGTCGGTTTCATTCTGTTTCACCCAAGTCTGTTGTTGAAGCAACTTGGCCGTTGTCAATCTAACAACGTGAATTCTTTTTCCACAGCGTGAACTGGATCTCATATAACGTTCTCGGTGTGAGATTTTGAAGGATGAACGACTAATACACCTCTATTCGGAAGGGCCTTCAGTTTACCCATTGAAGCCACGAAAAAATGCCACCAATCCGTTTGTTTTAGATTACTGTCATGTACGAGTTACATCGTGAAGATTTCGTCATTGTGATGATGATTAATTTAATTTCTTGAAAACCCATAATTTCAATTTCGCTCAATATGTTTTGAAGCATTCAAATGCAAATATTTAGTTGTGAATGATAAATCAGGATGCTATGTATTGTGAGTGTAATTGAAGCACATCCCAACATGATGTATATCTTGATTCATTGCTTGATTATTATAAATAGTATGAAGTTGATTTAGATAAATTGACCCAGTAGATTAATAATTCAACAGGTTTGACCACAACAATCACTGTTGTAGTCCAACACACCTAAGAGATACACGTTACTAACAACAAGTTACCCATATTAAATGCTGTATTCAGTGTAGGACTGACATTTTTTAAAATTCAGGCTTGTGTGTAGTGGGCGGACTGAAGGCTGTAATCAGGTTGAGGACTACTAATAGGCTTTTACACTGGACAGTTTGTTGATTCATTGAACAATCAACACCACAAGTTTGAACTTTAAACTATGCGTTTTTTAAAACAACCAAGTTTTTGGATATCAAACATGATAAAGCTCTTTAAGTAGAGGATGACTCTAAATTTGCTCAACTGATTTATCTATTCAATTAGTGGAATTCCAGTAAAAACGATCCAATTGTCTTGAGCTTTAACTACTAGTGATATCGTGTCTAACTGGTGTCCAACCATGAGAGACGCTGACTGTCATTTACATAATCTTTGAAATTCAGTAACAACAGATATAATCAATATAAATTTATGGTATTCTATTGATGCATGGATATCTGGTTTGGGGTACACACCAATCTTGTCTTTACAACATTTTGGATTGGTCACAAAATACTTTAACCAACAGTTATCACAAAATAACGTCCAATAGCTCGAACAACTCTTCCTCGTCTATTAGTTGCTCATGAGTCAGCATGTGCTATAATTATTTGAAAGAGTGTCCAAAACAACAAATTCTGGAGTGAAACTTCAAAAATAATCTGAGTACAGAATATAATAATCGAGATAAATCCAAAACTTACAGATAATATAAGAATAATAATAATCCACAGTTATTGTCATGAAATTCAGTGCATTAGTAAAATGCGATCACATCCATGAAGGAATATCACGAGTTTTTAGAACTAGACTCCCAAGAACCATAAACTGGCAATATTGCAAGTACTTGAATCGGTGTATCGTTGAATACGAGGATAAAAAGATGGGATTGTCCAACAAATACAGTAATTCTCATATCATTACGACTGTCCAGTTTAAGTTAAATACACGACTTTATCACTTTGCACTAACTCATATGAAAGGTCTCTGCTGTTGGGCGATGTGTTACGAAAATAAATGCCAACAATCACCAGAGTAGAAGTCAACTAATGACACATGATATGGGCTCCTCAAAACTTCAGTTGCTGATCAAGTGCATTATGGAACTCGATGTGTCTTACAAGCCCATTTTTAAGATATAACTTATCACATTGATTATAAAACCAAACTGAGAAGTTTATCCTAATGTATTAGCAACAATTGCAAATGGAAATTTTCATCCTGGACTCGTGTTCAGGTTGTGCATGGACCGAAATATCCTATGGTGTTGACAGAATTTCTGGATCAGCACCACAGAATCTTATTTTAGGTTCTTGTTGGATATAACTTAAACGATTATGAATTGGTTAACAGTCTTTAAGTTGGTGGCTTGACAGTCAAAACCCTTGTGCGAAAATAACGCGTTTCACTCTTTGGGTATACTTACCATTCCAGAGAGCCAATCATACTAAAGTTATCTATTACTAACAATAATCTAAGTTTGAATCGCATTTAATTTTCATTTTCAGCCCAACCAAAACACCCAGTGTCCAAGTCCCTTTGAAAGCAAACCGCCACGACTTTGACTCCTCACACTTGGCTCAGGACTCAGTTACTCTTCCTTGGAAGACAAAGTTTCTAAACTCCCTACAGTAGCATTTATCATTAAGTACAGACTAAATCTAACCTGGTATCATCATCTGATTTTGAATGGCAAACGTCTCGAAATGGACTATTCTGTAGGTGTGTAAAATTACCTTTCAGATTGAAACGTCGCAGTTGGCTCTAACCAGGCTCTTACGACAAGTCTCTATAAAACAAACAGATTTTCAAAACATGCCTTTAATCATGTATTATTCTACTATTTTATACGCTGCCTTACAATTGTACGTAGCAAATGCACTTCCCCAAGTCAATGTAAACAATGCTCCCGCCATCCCAGTCGCATTGAATGCCACTGTTAATGGTACTGCACCGGACGCAGGAAACAATGCCGGGGCAAACAACAACTCAACAATTCCTATTGTAAATAATAATGGTACGGAAATTGGACTTCCAAATAATGGAACTGCTGGTCAACAAGCAGGAAACAACGGTGTAGCTTTACCTCAAGCCGATAACAAACCTGTAGTTAAGGCAGAGCCTGCCAAAAATGCTACTGTCGCATCTGCCGAAACTAGTGAACTTCCAAATGGTATTTCTAAAATTCAACAATCACCTACCACCGACTACTGTAGACAATTCTTAAATGGACGTGTTGTTGAAGCTAATGGAACTCAATTGAAGACTGGAGGTCAATCCTGTTCTAGTACTCCAATTGGTCAGATTCCTACAATCAATAACATGGTCTCCACCTTGATTGTTCAACCTGCATATGGAGCTGCTCTTGATGCAACTTTGAATAACACCGTGGTGTTGAACACCAAAAATTTGGATTCTGGATTCTTTAACAGTAATTTAATTCCATCACTCTAACCTTTAGATCCAAACACTGAATACTACATGGTCCCTTCCACCCTTAACCCGCAGGACGGTAATCCACAAGGTCATCAACACGTTACTGTACAATTATTGAATGGAAACAATGTCCCAGATCCGAAAGTATTCGGGTTCTTCAAGGGAGTGAATGACAAAGAAGTTGATGAAAAGAAAGAAACCTTACAAGCTATCATTCCAGCAGGTGCTATCAAAGTAGATGGAACATATCGTATCTGCTCCATTACCGGAACTGATGGACATCAGAGTGTTGTTTCTCCAGTTGTTCGACGTGGAGCCCAAGATGACTGTATCCGTGTTACATTCCGAAATACAGTTGGTGGTGTTCAAAAAGGAATTGCTGATGATATTGCTCAGAATGCACAAATTACTGTTGACGGGAAGAACTCCGGTAAAACTGCAACCAATGATAACTCTGGTTTGAGTGGTGCTGGTGATGATCTTACCAAACAAGTCGATCAAAAAGCTATCCAGAATGCAGTCGATGCTGGTGCTGCCGCCGTCATGAATGCAGTTGAAACCAAAGGAAAAGATGTAGTTGAAGCCGCAGCCAATCCTGGCAAAGCTGTTGTGGATGCCATCCAGCAAATAGCCCAGGGATTCCAAAAAGGAAATCAAGGAGTTAAAAAGAACAATGGTAACAATAACAATGCAAATCAAAACAAAGTGAATCAAAACAACAATGCTAACCAGAACAACAATGTTAACCAAAACAACAATGGTAAACAAAACAACAACGTCAACCAGAACAACAATGCTAACCAGAACAACAACGCTAACCAGAACAACAACGGA
Source organism: Globomyces pollinis-pini (assembly GCA_025399215.1). Classification (NCBI taxonomy): domain Eukaryota; kingdom Fungi; phylum Chytridiomycota; class Chytridiomycetes; order Rhizophydiales; family Globomycetaceae; genus Globomyces; species Globomyces pollinis-pini. The sequence goes on along the minus strand of MU621201.1, from coordinate 28,126 downwards.
AAATTTGCCAATATCATCGCGAACTTGAAAACTTTAGTTGCACAAATGCAACAAGTGTTAGCAACTGCTAACTAGAATTTGCTTCTGATTTAAAATAAATTACTCTACCTTTTCACGAAACCACCATTCGTACTTAACAATTAAGAAGTGAATAAATTCAAGAGAGTGTATTTTACTCCTTGATCATTTATAACTCTATATTGCTTTTTCATGAAACCCCATTCAAAGCCCATTTAATTCAAACAAACTACCGTGAACTACTAACATTGCGATCCGTCCAATCAAAGCATAATTGCCACTTCACCTTCCACTTAACATAAAACTTCTTGTAATTTCTTAATATTCTTTGTTAGTTACAACAAGACTGTGTTCTAAGGTGCCGTTAATATTTCCTGGGTGATTGACTACTGCTTGTGAGTGTTGAAGCCTGTACGAGCCCAATGTTCAATGACCAACCAAGTGAACTGTTGACATGACTGTTGATTCACGTCTCTCACTTGGAGATAAACAGTATTAAATGAAGCATATTACAGGAGGAACCTTTCATTAATATGTCACAACTACTGAAAACCGAGAAATTTTTTCACAAGACCCTGACAGTACCGTTAGGCTTCATATAGGGCTCAAAATATGTGAATATTTAAGCAACACCGCAAATTAAGAGGCCCTTAAAAATGTCTATCAATCTCTTCTTTTTATCTTTACATATCCTTGTAATTAATGGACTTCCTCAAGCTATTCCAGATGCCAGTGAACTTCCAAATGGTATTTCTAAAATTCAACAATCACCTACCACCGACTACTGTAGACAATTCTTAAACGGACGTGTTGTTGAAGCTAATGGAACTCAATTGAAGACTGGAGGTCAATCCTGTTCTAGTACTCCAATCGGACAGATTCCTACAATCAATAACATGGTCTCCACCTTGATTACTCAACCTGCATATGGAGCTGCTCTTGATGCAACTTTGAATAACACCGTGGTGTTGAACACCAAAAATTTGGATTCTGGATTCTTTAACAGTAATTTAATTCCATCACTCTAACCTTTAGATCCAAACACTGAATACTACATGGTCCCTTCCACCCTTAACCCGCAGGACGGTAACCCTCAAGGTCATCAACACGTTACTGTACAATTGTTAAATGGAAACAATGTCCCAGATCCGAAAGTATTCGGGTTCTTCAAGGGAGTGAATGACAAAGAAGTTGATGAAAAGAAAGAAACCCTACAAGCTATCATTCCAGCAGGTGCTATCAAAGTAGATGGAACATATCGTATCTGCTCCATTACCGGAACTGATGGACACCAAAGTGTTGTTTCTCCAGTTGTTCGACGTGGAGCCCAAGATGACTGTATCCGTGTTACATTCCAAAATACAGTTGGAGGTGCTCAAAAGAAAATCGCTGATGACAGTGCTCAGAATGCACAAATTACAGTTGATGGCAAGAATTCTGGTAAAACTGCCACCAATGACAACTCTGGTGTGAGTGGAAAAGGAGAAGATATAAATAAGAAGGTTGAACAGACTGCTGGGCAAGGAGGTGTTGATGCGAATGCAGCCAACACTATGAAAGATGTAGAAACCAAAGGAAAAGATGTGAAAGATATCAAAAATGGTACAGATTTGAGTCTGCCTGCTGGAAACGCTGGTGGATCTACCTTGACAGGTAACAAAACTGGTCAAAACACTGGCACTGGCGGTAAAGACCTTAACAGTATCGTAAACCAATTAAAAGGATTACTCTCACAGATGCAACAAATTTTAGGCAATCAATAAATTAAAACAATGTTTATCTTTTCTAGAAACAACCGTGTACTTTTGAGTTAGTTTGGTTTACAAGCTTACAACTTATTCATTTCCAGTAGGGTATATCAAAAGCAAACACATATTATAGAGTATAGAACAGATTTTATTTATAAATTGACTGTGATGAGTTAGTTTTCAGTTGCTTCATTTTCATTTTCCACTACTTCATTTCCATTTTCAACCATTTGGTTTTCGTTTCCAGCTACTTGATTTTCGTTTTCAGTATCCTCGACTGCGATTTCTCCAACAGCTATTTTCTGTTGATTCGCTATGGGAGAAACGCCTGCATTGTTGACTTCTGTTTCCTTTGCATTTAATGCTGCCTCTTTTGCAGCTTTTTTGGCAGCTTTACGCGCTTTCGCTGCTTTAACAAGATCAATAATTCCCTTGGTAATATTTACAACTTGCCCCGCGGTTCCGGCAATGTCTCCTTTCGCCCCGACTGCACCACTGACACCTCCGAGAATTTCACCCACGCTTTTACCTATACCACCATCACCAGCAGCTTCACCAGATGCCGAAGCAATCCCACCTGCAACGCCAAGGACTGTTTGTGCAATGGCAGCCCCTTCACCAACTGGGACTGGCACAGATTGCACGACTGTATATTGAAGTAAGGTAATAAACAAAAGATTCAATTGCATTTAGATAGACATAGTTGTCGCGAAATGCTCTTATTTTATGGTAAATCGTTTATAGGCTTCGATGGGGTTTTTGGACGAAAATAAGAAAGCCACGGAAGAAATCTTTTGGACTTGAAACACGTTTAAGTAGACTTAAGGAGATTTCAACAAACCTTTATGGTTGATTGAAATCAATTTCACAATGGCGTAATATAGTATGCGGTCAAACTAAGACAATTTATGCAACACGGTTATATTAACGAATTTCACGAGCAAGAAACAATTAACTTTTGGAGAGCTTAATACCGTTAGGCAGCAATCTCGTATCTAGTTCCATAGTAGTTGCTACCGTTTTGACATACTTTTCACCTTCCGATTCGTGAATAATTGCTAATGAAGCCGAAATCGATGATAACCCACATTTGGCTATAAACCACTGCTTTTGATTAGCCCATCCTTGAGAGTTAAATTCCGCGTTCCACCCCAGGAAAGAAGTTATTTTTTTAATCCAAACGTCTCCACACATTAATACTTTTACATCCTCTCGAGCATTTAATGATTCCAAAAGGTCTTTTAAAGTTGAAGCATCGATAAGATTAAATTGTTGTGGTGAAATGGATGGGAAAAAGATATACTGAGAGTCCTCACAGAAATTTGAATTCTTCAATCTAATATCACATTTAACAGAGATGATGTCATTAATAGAACCGTTTGAATCCCCACCACTGACTACAAGTTCATCAGACATCGAAATGAGTTTTGTTTGGTAGACATCAACTAATGATTGCATGGATTCCAACACTCCAGCTACATCTAATGAATCAAAGCTGTTGTTTAACACAACGGAAAAAGATTTTGATTTCTTGAAAATCAAGGACCGGCTACTACCAGCTGCGTTAATGATGGTTGGAAAAACGTAGCTTGCAAATGTTTCTAAAAATTTCCAGTACAATGATTGAAAGAATGTCATATGACGAGAATGCAACTCCGAATAGGGGTCATCGCTACTACTAAGTGGACTATAACATAGATCTTTTTCCAATTCATCCACAATCTGGTTATCAAACACTTTTCTTGCTAAATCGAACCCCATATCAGTTCCCGCAGATACTCCACTAGCTGTGATAATATTCCCTTCTTGAACCTTCATTTCAGTATTGAAAATAAGTTACCCAACGTGCATTCCAAACCCAATCAGTTTTAGGACCATATTGACATTGTTGTTGGAATAACATCTTGTTGGTGGTTGCCTTTTTATCATCCAGCAAACCAACTTTGGCAAGCAATGAAGACCCAGTACAAATGCTCGCAATAAACGTTGTTTTCATAGATTGACGCTTAATGAAATCTAGAATTTTGGGATTAAAAACTTCAATAAAAGTTCCAGCTCCTCCAGGAATCAAAAGTACATCAATTTGAGGGCAATCAGTAAATGAATATTTTGGAATGACTGGTAAATGGGCAGTGGTTTCTTTCGGATCCTTTGTTTCCCCTACAATACAAACCTCAACATCCTTGGAAGATTTAGAAGCAGCTTTGGCTAAAATGGATAGTGGACTTTGCAAGTCTTGTAGTTCCCATCCTTCAAATATTAACCCCGCAATAATCATAGTGAAGTAAAAGGAAAAGTAAATACACCACCTCGCTTTAATGGTCCTTTAAATACCGCAAAGTGAGACGCCAAATCAATGGTAAGTTCTACTTACTAAAGAATGATTAAATCAATGAATATTTATTGAAATGCATTTGATGATATTAACTTTTGAGTGGTGAACCGAATGGGTCAAGATCATTCACCTTCGGAAACGGATCGCCATTCACTCGTTTAGCAAATGGATCAACATCAATAGGTTTTTGGAAAGGGTCTGCCGAGTTAGCTAAGAGAGATTCTCTTCTGATTTGCCTTACAGTGTCAATCATAGTACTGGAAACTAAATCTTCTGCTAATTGCGCCGCTGGTTCATCATTTAATTCAGTCACAACAAGTTCCATAGTGGATTTAACTAACTCGTCTGCTATTTGATCAATACTATCATCGCCTGCACTTGTAGCATACAAATTTTCCAACGATAAAAACAGATTAATTGTTTCAGGGAAAGGTGCCGGTTTGGTGATCATATAAATGGAACCAGCGCGATCAAAGATTACAGATAATGGCTCCAAGAAGGGAATGTGATTAAATTGCAGTAGCTTGGCAAAATATGAATAAAAATATGCAATATTAGATTCAAACTGATCATCTTGATATTCTGCAAAACCTCGAACAATAGATTCCATTACAGGCAACCAAGAATTGATGCTATGTGATTGCTGAGTTTTATCAAATGAACAGAAATTAGCCACTAGATTATAGGATAATCTACAATCAAATAATATTGAACTTACGGAATCAATCGATTTTCCATTTCTTTTGCCATGGATCGGTTTTTCAATGTATTATCACAATAAATTTTGGACAAAAGTGTTAAATAAGCGGATACAGATGAAGTTTCTTGCTTCAAAAGATTTGGAAGTTGTTTCATGAATCCCATCTGATGCAGCGATTTCCTGACCTCTAAATCCTCATTAAATGCTCGGGCAAAGATGTAGGATTTATACAGAGCATCACCGAACATGTATATATGCCGATGATGAAAAGAATCGTAAACTTCATTGCATCTATTGCTAGTCAAGATCTTGTGAATTGTCTGGATAACAATCAAATGCAACACACACTTGACTATAATTTTAGGAAATTCTTTTCGTTTTGGTTTTTTTGCTAGTGGTGTTCCGAATGGAGTCGTTTTGTTTTCAGGTTCGTCATCAATAGCGTCAAAAAATAATTCATTTGGTGTTGTTACAGAAAGCAAGTTTACGATCCCACCAGCAATTACATCCCAAATTTGGTGTGTCATCTTTTCCAAATTCTTTTCGATCAAGTCTTGTAAACTACTTGACCCCAAGCGGGCTAGTGTGTCATTTTCTTGCAAAATGCAGACCATCAAAATATCCAAGAAAGGTTCCAAAAATTGTGGAGTGAAAAGCGTTGGTACTGATGAATATAACTCAATACAAAGTTTGAAAACATTTACCAGAGTTGTCGAAATCCATACAGCTTTATCCTCTTCGCTCTGTTTACTTCTGGCATTAGGATCCTTCAATATATCGAACAAAGGCATCAAAATCTCGGACATTATAATTTCCCAGAATTCAACCTTGAAGGTGCTACCATGCAGTGTCATTAGTTCAAATAAATGGCTCAATGCTTTGGTGCGAACTTCCAAGTCACAAGAAATAATGACATGCTTCATATTTTTAAATGTAGTCAACCATTGTTTTTCAATAATATCCTCATCCACAGATTCTTCCTTCAATGTCCCTTTCCGAGGAACTTTGATTTTTAATTGTGTGGATTTCTGAACAGCTTCCCTTAATGATGTCACTGCTTGACCACTAATATATTAACTATTTACGCAACTTACTTGATTTTTGGGAATTTGAAATTTTGACAAAATTTCGACAGAGTTGCAACAAAGTCGGGATAAAATCCATACTGAACGACCAGCTCCAAGTAATCGATCTGAATTGTGTTTGTAATTTTAAATCCTAATTTTACAATTGATTCTAAAATCAATCGAACTCACATAATACCTGTCTTCTCTGACGCTGATGAGGCTAAGGTAGCAAATATGGTTGTCCATCCACTACGAAGCCTGCTAGGCTTATAAACCAACAAATGATTGATGCATGTAAGTGTCATATCTTTAATTTGAGTATCTGGGTTATTTTCAAAAATAAATTGGAATGGTCGTAAGAAATCTTTCTGAAATTTGAAATTAGATAATTCTTCAATTTCTAAATACTTTGACGCTAATTGTCGCAACTTATCCAAACCTATTGTTAACAATTAGACACTTACAAAAGAATACTACATTGGGGTTTGAATGACATCCAACTTGGTTGATATGTGGACCTAAAACTGCCCAAATCTGAGTCCATTCGATACGAATTCGTGAATTTAAATTATAGTGAGAAATTTCGATCAACCGTTGCAGACAATACATTCTGGGATGCTCTTTATCTGATGAAGACAAGATTTCATCCCAAGACATTTCGCATAGTGCTCGAACAAAATGACAAATAGCTGTGCCAGTCAACTTACTGGTGCTAGTGAATAGTCGATCGACGGATAAAGTAACCGCTTGACTGGATAAATTTCCATACATTTCCTCAATGTGCTTGGCATCACGCTTCCTTTGCTCAGTTGCTCTATATGTTAAAAAGTTACAGCTACCTTGTTGGGTCAGGCTCAATAAGCCCTCCGGCATGCAGCTTTTCAAGTTGACTTATACATTTCACGACTGTAGACCAATTCTCGTTTAAGTGATTTCCATCAATAAATGCAATTTCTAATAGCATTTTGGCAGCTTCAATATTTTTTTCTTTGACTTCAAGCAAACTATTGAGCTCGATGAATTTACTAAGATTGGTGATGAAGCCTTTCTTTTCCAAATCAAGTTCAAACAAGCAAGACAAATGAATCGAATACTTGAAACCTTCTAATGCGGTAATAATTGTATCCAGTTCTTCATATTTTTGTAAGAAAGAACTGACTGACATGAGGCAAGACATCCAGATGAGCTGGAACATTGGTTTTACATGTTGATAGTGTGTTGCTTCATAAAAAACTGCATTACCAGAACCTTCAAATTTCGTGTCTAAGGCGGTAGGATCACGAACAGCACCGTTATTTTTTCGCATAGCTTGAAGTAGAGAATCTGCATTGGTAGCAGAATGAACCGTGGCGCTCCTAGCAGCATTCTTTTTCTTTTTCTTTTCATTGGCAAGTTCTGTAGGACCCAAATTGGCTAATGGGGATTCATCTTTTAATTTAATTTCATTCTCTTTAATCTCTTTGAATATAGCTTCCAAAAAATCAGGATCAATGTTGCTCCCTTCGTCAATTCCTTTGTTATTTTTAATGAAATCTTCGCAAGACATGCGCTTCTTTACTTGTGGATTGTGCTGATCGGTGTTAAGCATAATTACAGAATATGCCAATACATAAGCCGTGTCTACGATAAACCAAATAAGTTATACCTGCACTTCTAAAGGCATCTGGATTTCCTTGTATATATCGCTCTGCAAATTTCAACATAAATCTATCAATCTTTTGTGCTTCACCAGGTAACCGAAATGTAAACAAAAATGACCGTAAAGCATCTACAAAAGTCTTGTTCGCAAAGTCCATGTAATCTACAAATGCATGCATTATAGCAATGGAGGCATCATCACTTCTATTAAACTAAATATAATTACCCTTCACCCAAGTAATCCCCAATTAATGTCTTATCCAACCCAGGGCAATTTAGTAAGAAATGGGCAATATGTCTCGGTGCTTTAGAAGGAATCACCTTTCCTTCTATCAAAAACCGAATAGCCTATATATTACGATAAATTGGGAAAATACCTTTTTGGGCTTCATATTGAATAACTTAATCCCTTCTGCCAGTCTTGCCTTTTTATCCTTGCTGCTTTGAAAGGTTTCCGGGTCGTCCATGTCCACATCAATCATGGAATTTTGGATTTTGGGTGTTTCGCTTTGCTTGATTCTGTCTTTGCACCAGTTGTTTAATGGAGCAAGGACTCCTCGAACCACTAATTCTAGCACTCGCTTTTTAAGTTCAGCGTTATCCCCATTTGGCAAATACAACTGTCGTACTTGCTCTTTTGTATAGTTGGTAAGACTGGCAGTAGTAATTGAAGGAATGTTATCAGCTATTTTGTTGTTCATTCCAAAACTAAATGTGCTTGGTGCGACACCATCCACTGATTCCGCATGTGATCCTGTCATTACTTGTGCCAAAGCATTGATAAAGCGTTCCCAAATATTTTCTTCCGGTCCTGAATTTGCATCACAATCATAATTTAGGTAAAGCTCCACTAGAAGTTTGCCACCTTCCGGATGATCTAAAGTACGTTGGAGCGACCTCATCATTGCTAGCCGCTGGTAGTAAGTGACGGGGGTCGATGACTCGATCATAGGGATCACTATTTCGATAAAAATAGCAGATATTTCTTTCTTAAAAAGGTAAGCCAATCTATTTAAATATAAATACCTTCAAGAGGCCTCGTAAGTTCAATAGCATTCTGCCGAAAAAATCCATAGCTACATCAAACACTAAAGAATTATCAATATTAATTAAAAACCTTGTGGTACTATAGATACCACATTTCTAGTGAATGCTAAACAAATATATTGTTTAACAGCGATCTGCTTGTAAATATTTCATGGGATGCGCTTACCATAAATGCAATATCTGCAGGTTTGGAGACTTTAATCGAGTTTGTGAATAAAGAAGGACTAGGGTAAGAAAACATATGAGAATGGTTCTTTAAGGTCATATAGACTAAACTCAGTGATAAAATCTTTGAACGCATGGCTTGAGATTTTAAGTCAGTCGCACTTTCTGGTCCACTGATCGACTTCATACATAATTTGCAGAATGCACGAAACAAAAGGTATGCATCCTTAGCAATTTGATCGTAAACTGTGTCTTTCTGTAGTTGTTGAGCATCTGTTAATATATCTTGTGAATGTCTTGTCAAAGGATCACGTTCACCTAAGGCCTCAATAACGTTCAAGCCGGTTGGTTCATCAAAAGCTTCATCTGATTTCCTTAAAAATTAGAGTCAAAAAGCATATACCCATTTTTATCGGCTAAAATTCGACTATTTCTGAGCTTAGAGTTAGGATTCATTGATGATTGGCCTGTTTCTAATTTATCACTATGTGTTGCCATTATCGCATCAAAGTCAAACACGCTTGGGACTCTATTGAATACTGAGTTTGCAATCTGCATAAGTGTTGCTTGGGCCAGCATCTGACTGTTTGGTGATTTAGCGAGGAGAAATATGTTGTATATAATCCTAACAGCCTTCAATAGAAGCCCTCCATGTACAGCATTTGGATGGTCGCAACATACTGCAGAAGAGAGCGCTTTAATGACTTGGGTAGTGACTCTATCATCTGATGCTTCCCCTACAAAACAGGCCGCGATGGTTTCGATGATCAGACCTATTAATGGGTCGTCATGAGTATTCCAGAATCCATACGAAAACAGCTTAGCCAGGCAGTCCAGAGCAATAAGAGTAGCTCCTGTGTTTTTCAATGAACAAGCCTATAGTACGAGTTAGTGCGTGATCGAATACCAATAAGAATGGTCTAAATATGATATCCTGACTAACAATCTGACTATATCTCTGTTACTATAATGTGCTATTACCGGCTTCCATTAGGATTTGAATTATCTGGAGTGTAAGATTCTAGTGCAGAGATAGCAGCCTGGCAGGAACCCCGCAAGTCGTCTGCCACAGACCCTCCATCTCTTGGGTTAGCAATCTCCTCTAACGCTATCCGAATGAATAGTTGGGGAGAGGTCTCTTTCATATGTGAAAATGTTAAAATTCAGTGGGCGAAATGTCTTGTCTTTTTAATGTCAACTGCAATAAAAAGGTATAGGAGTTAAACTAATTTAGACTCATGTCCGAATTAAAAGACCTTAATGGCGATGGTGAATTCATTGCTGCTCCACTAGAGGTTTATTTTATTGTATTGATCAACAGGATGATTTACTGGAATGGCACTTCACTATCAGAGGACCTCCTGAAGGTGGATTTCAAGGAGGAAGGTATCATGGGAGGTTGCTCTTTCCAACTGAGTATCCTTTTAAGGTACCTTGACTTGATTTAACATTAGGTAGGTGTTTTGTAATGGTATTAAGTTGTAGCCACCAAATATTATATTTTTAACTCCTAATGGGAGATTTCAAATTGGGAAAAAGATATGTTTATCTATCACTGGATATCATCCTGAGTCATGGAGGCCTTCATGGGGCATTAGAACTGCCTTGATTGCAATTATATCATTCTTTTTAACCAAAGGTGAAGGTGCTATTGGTGCATTGTAAGTCATGATACGGTAATGTTCTAGGGATTGGCCTGAAGCTGAACGTGCTAAATATGCAAAACTTAGTAGAAATTGGAAATGCCCCACGTAATATTTGATATATTCTAATAGCAGTTGTGGATCAGATAATTCAGATGCGTTACCAGATGAATCCGAAAAGCCAAGTATAAGGCTGGAAATGGAAAAAGACCTCTGCTTGACCATCAAAAGTGATTCGAACGTCAATTTGAACCACTCATCAAGTTCAAGTATTGATGCAGATAAATCTACTCTGGATCCAAATAAATCGGATGCTGATGTGATGACAGATGGCATAGATGGCACAATTCCTATCCAGTCGTCTGATGGTCACAGAAATTCTTCCTCTGCTCCTCAAAAGCAAAATAGTGTTTCATCTTGGACAGAACAAGTATCATCCTTTGAGCGACAAACAGAAGGACCACATACTCCTGCACAAATGCCCTCGACAGCAAATGTTTCGCAAACTGATCCCCACCATACAGCTCAATTAGAGCTAGAGCAACATCATCTAGACTATCTATGGAAGATAGATATGGCGTTACTAGTAATATTTGGCTTACTGGTTGCAATTATTTACCAACTACTGTAAAACACCAGAATTGATATTGTTTATAAAAAATGTTCAATGCACAACTTAGCATTTATTTTTACTCCAAATCACTTTAGTCATGACAATGATGTAGTTAAATCCGACAGAATTATACATAGAAACTGTTACTGTTCAACGTAGCTCTAAAACCAACTCATCCAGCCTTCGTACATACATGCCAAATGGTCGACATTTGTCGCTTCTTCAATTAACCATTCCACTTGATCTTCTACTGACAGTCGTTTGTGATCTGCATTATCACAACCTTCTAGTTTGGATTTAATCCGTAGCAACATATTCACTGCAGTAGCATTCTTCTTTTGTTCTAGATAGCGATGAGTAACATTTGAATAAAACCTTTATTGAGTCTTAATGTATCATCAGTCTCCGGTATAGTGCATTCTACATCATGTTCAATCGTTATCACATCTTTTTCCGATATGTTTTGTAACTCCGAAAATGATGATAAGGTAGTAAACATGTATTGAGCTTCAACTTTTATTTCAGCCAGACATTTTTCCTAAAATGTTAATTCTAATTTGATACAATCAATGTCAATTTAGCAGTTTCTTGGTTAGATTCAAAAGATGCAAAACTTTCTTGGATATCACTCATTCGATCTCTGATCTTCTTCCAACGTTTTCTAGTCATCTACCAATAGTTATATTTTATTCGCATTACCATTAATGATTTCAACACATTGGTGTTAAACACAGTCCCTTTTGCATAATTAACAATGTTCTCAGCTATTCGCAAAACAGGTTCAACCATTTTCTTCATATTAGAAATAAACCCACTCAATTTGTGAATCAATTTTTCAAGATATTCAATCGACTCGGGAATCTAAAATAAGTTTGCATTCTAACTCACATTTAAAGATGCCAAACTTGATTTAATATCTGCCAACGAACCGTCAATAAATCCATCCTTTTTTACAGCAGCCAGTCGTCGTTCTGAATGGATAATCGTTTCCAACTGCATAATCAATTCACTAATAAGAGATAAGCTTTTGGGACTTTGCAATCGACAAGTCTCAAAGTTCGACAAATCAGAACAGAATTCGATCAGATTTTCATTCTAAAGTTATCAATAGTTGAAAAATACTCTCATCAGTTCGGCATCAATAACAGACAATTGCTTCTCGAGTATCGATTCAAAAGACTTTAAATTCAATACAGACTTCCCGTTTGAAGAGTTGGCTAATTTCGCTACCAGCTGTGTTTGCAAATCTTTCTGCTTCAGTAGCAATTCGCTATAATCCCCTAATGAATTCATTGCTTTCAAAATCCCGGCGTTGAACTATACATCAGATTAAGCTGCAATACTTCATGGATAGGCTGTAGTACTGGCAGATCGCCCATTTCATCAAATAAATTACGTGCATGTATTTGCTGGTACTTTGCTACACTATTCTTTTTTGAATCTAATAAAAATTCTATGTTGGTTTTCCGCTTTAAACCACGGTCGTGAATTAAAACAGATAAGATCGATATACTTTTTTTGCAAATAGAGTCTTTCGCTTCATTTAAATCCTCTAGTTTGTAGTACTGGTTCCGAATTGCATGATTCAATATTTTCCGAGACTTATCAACAAATCCAATCGTTGTGTTCTCTGGGAAAGTGCAAACAGAACCCCAACTCTTTGGGCCAATAGGTCCCATTTGCGCTTCAATACTTCCCAATACCTTGGATATTAAATTGATAAATGGCTTTAAAAAGGCCTCACGAAGGATCAAAGATAAAAACCCATCCAAAGCTTTTTTAGACTGTGCAAAGTCGGATCGATGCTGTAATAATGTTCGGCTGCCAAAAACTACAATAAATTCTGCAGTGGGGTCAATTTCAATTAAACTGCTCTTTAAGATGCATTTAATAGCGTCTTGGAAAAAGCTGCCCAACACCTAGTAATATAAACATAAATTAGCTTACTGATAAAAACCGAATAAATAGGGTATCACCGGATGCCCCTTGTTTGAAACCATGGCTAAGTGATTTGATCATAGCTGATAGAAATTCGAATATTTCAATCGCTTCCACATCATTTTCGAACAATAAGGTATTTAATCCATCAAATTTATCATGCTAAAATTATTGAAATCTAAAAATACCAATCTTCTTGCTTCGCTTTTATAACTGTTTGATTTAGCATCAACCATCAACAACGGCTGGCACTCTTGTCCGATGTTTATCAATTCTGTTATTAAAAGATGTACAGAAGATATTCGCCTAGCAAATGATTTTAATACCAAAGGGATTAAATCGCTGATCAATCTGCGTATATAATTCGCAATAATTGTTTGGGTTTGATCAAAAGTATCAAATTCATCAATCAATTTTTGATCAATCACCAATCGGCCATCTTCTTTTAAAGATTCACCTATGCTAATTAAAAATTGAAGTTTACGATTGACTACGGCCAAACAAGATTTACATATACCTATCAGAATAGCACATTGGTAAGACTCTTGAGACATTGAAGCATTTGAAGTGGATTTTCTGCGATAAATTCCTTCGTAAACGTTGCATAAAAATTCATATTCTGATCCAAAAAACTGAACACCACTACTTTGTATATTCTCACCTTTAGCTACGGCATAAGCCAGCCTACCTATTTCCGAAAGAATCAAAACTGCAGAAAGATCAAGAAAGGGGATGTCTGAAGTACTCTCAATTGTTGAAAGTAGTTGTGATAAATCTGCTGGAAGTTTTTTATCCGCTCGCTGTTTCAAATCCACCAAAAGAGACTCCAAATGTTCTACATCGTCTTGCTCAGCAATCAACACTGTCTGCATTTCTGCCAAAAGCTTGATTTTCTTGATATTTTGAACCACTAACGAATTTTTGATTCCATGAAGTCCAAATTTGCATGCATTGGTAGAAAATTCTTTCTCGACAACATCAGACAGTAAAGAATAATATCTAGCGTAAAAGTCTTGTCCAACAAAGACTTTAACATCCAAATGCATAAATGTGTAGTACCATTGTAAGTGCGTCAAGAACTGTGAAAACAATTCGGTGCGGATGACTTGAAGGTCTTTAATTTGATTATTTGAAGCAGACAAAAGTGATATCTCATCTTCGCGTAGTTTTTTTGATTTCGAAATTGGAAAATATGGAATTGATTGATAACTTTCTTCATATGCTAAAATTTCATTCACAGTTGTCTGAACAAAAATAAATCTTTAAAATTCAACTTACTTTGAAATCCATTAGCATCGTCTTATGTCGGAGATGGGTTGTATGAAAGTCCGATATTTTTTCTGCAAAGGAAACTTTTGTTTTCTCACTCTCGTCATGTAGCCTTACAAGTTCGGCTGTAGCAGATTCCACGGTGAGACTTGAGATTGAATTAAGCTGCGTTTGAAAAGTTTCTCTGGATGATAGTGATTTCTTAAGATTAAAGCATTCATTTTGGATAATGGAAATATGAACTGGAAGTTCAATTGACGAATCGTTCAGTGAAGAGTTAAGCTCATCTAATACAGTTAAACTAAATGTACATACTAATTCGAGAAGTCAATAAGCCGATGTTAACATTTAAGTTCAGCACTTGCTTTTCACCAGAATTTTGTTTTGTCCAATCCACCAATGGATCATATATAAATGCTTCGAGTAAAGTCAATAAAATTTCACGATTATCTCTCATCACCCATAAGGCCTCTTCACATGCGATGCGGAAAGCCCCATCAACTCCAAATGGACCAAATGCTTTAACCAAATTTTGCGTCAGTCGAAATGGCACCAACTCTGGTATTCGAAGAGTTCGTCCTTTTTCAAAACATACGTTGAAGTCAATATGAATGATTTGTCCACTTTGTGGATCGACAAGAATATTGTCTAAATGCCGATCCCCAAGTCCTAAAACGTACCCAACTACTGACATGACAGCGGTAGATCGAGCAAATGAAACAGTTTTAGTCCACCAGTTAGAGTTTGAAATTGAAGCAGTCCAAATTTCGTTTGAAATTATATCAGATGGTGTTTCTTTCTGGAGCTCCAAAAACACCTCTTTCAAAACAGTGAGTGGCCATTTTTGTCTTGGACTATTTTTATCCAACTTTCCTTGTTTAACTGCTTGATTAATCTTTGACATAAAATTCTCAATCGGTCTTTGTGGATGAGCTGTATTATTTCCCATATCTTTCTTTTGTAAAGACTTCGCTGTGTGATCCCAATATTGCCATTTTCGAAACAAGGAAAACATACCTTGTGCATTTTCAATCCATTGAATCATGCCAAAATTCTCACCGAAAGGTATGACGTTATAAGTTTGAGCTGTAAGATTTCTAGAAGATGTAGTCAATGTTGAACCAAATATCACATTCACAATCTGAACAAACTGCTGTATTCTTTCGTCTAAATGCAAATCTTCATGTCCCTTCAAGAGATATGAATAAGAATTTCCATTAGAAGCTAGTAACTCGATTTTTTTCGGTTTTGTTTTTGTTGGTAGCAGTTTTATCGTGTCTTTGCATGAGGTAACGAGAATCAATTCATTCAATTCTAAGCCGGGAATGTGGATTCTTGTATGCTCCATGGAAGATAAGTAAGGACTTAGCGATTTAAGACTCAAAGTTGACTTTGTGTCTTTATTCATTTCTTGAAGAATCTATTTATAAAGTTAATCATCGTCAGATTAGATTACTTCTTGAAATTCAACAAATAAACCCTGAGGATTGGAAAAATCTCGCAGAGCTACCAAATTTTGCAAAGCGGTTTCAATTTTCGTTACGTATAGTTCTTTAAATCGTTTTTCATGTTGCGTTACAGCTCCTTTTCGATAAGTACTTTCACAAAGCTTTTCAACCAAGAAAAACACTGGCTTCATCATGTTCGTAATGGTACTTTCTATAATCTCTGACTGTTCGTTTATATGCAGTGAGTTATTTGCCTTGATTCTAGAAATGTCTCTTTGCAACTTGGAGGCTCGTGCAACCACTTCCGCTTTTAAGTGATCTAAACCATATTGCCACATTTCTTCCCATAAAACAGTTACCCGCTGCAATTCGCTTATCCAGACTCGCATGTCATTTACCAAATTTACATCACGTTTAATAAGTGAATCAATAATGAGAACATACGGATTTTGCTCACTAGAAGCATTCATTTTATCTTTGGAGCCTAGTAAAGTAGGATAAATCACTAAATGAGGATATTCAACACCAATTCGACATAGCAATTTGGTAATTTCTTCTCTTACTAATGGCTCGGGGTGCGTCAATCTAGAAAATAATTGCGGAATCACATTTTTCCAAGGAGGTATCGGGGTGGTTACAAATTTATCTTTAAACGTGTTCTGCAATGCTACACCATATAATACAAAGATACGGATAAGTCGAAGGGTGGTTGTCAGGACGTCACCTTTGAGAGAAGCGAGCTAAAATATCAAAAATCATGAAACTTTACATTTCCTTTACTTCGTGTGTCTTTCTGATCGACTAGCAAATATTCGAAATATGCATTTGCTGCATTTTCAAATTGTTGAAAAATACGAATACGAATAGTTTGTAAAATATTCTCTATATCATATAGTGCATCCATCGTAAACTCTGGATGAGTACGCCAATTCAAGTGTGAGCTGGATGAGCTTTCATGCGTTTCCCCCATTTCTACCAATAACGATAAAATGATGGGTTTATAAAATTGACTGTTTGCTGACTTTTCTAGAATTTCTGCTAAAGATTTAAGTTCATTTAAACAAAATTTTGATGATAAGTTGTTTGATAAATCATTCAACATTTGTCGTCCCATTTTATAACAAAATGATCCATACAAATACCAAGATCTGGGAAAAAACGGGGCAAATACAGTTGATTTCTTTAAGAATTTCAACGATAAGAGATCTGATGAAATTGAAAACGAATCATCGTCGGACAGTGTTTCTCCTAATGTACTTTCAATAGTTTGGAGGTGATCAAGATCGTCAAAGCTAACTATTGGTGGATCATTCCATAGAGCAAATAGATGACAAGCTTGTGATTTGATCTCCAAATCAGTGGTTGAAGCTTTATCAAGTGGCATATTCAAGACATCGAGCAGTAACGATAAAGCTTCCTTTCCCTGGTTCTCCTCCTCTAAAAGTAAAGCATGCTTAAATGTGTGTCGCAATGCTGCAGAGGTAGTCAGAGATGATTGTGAAGTGTTCAGCATTGTTTTCGCCAACTGAAAGTTTTTTGTTTTCCTGGACAATTCTGCTATCAGTCCTCCAATTTCATCTAAATCAGGATCTCTGGCTTTACGCATTAATCCGAACGATTCACCAAACCGAGCAAAGTTATACAATCCTACCCATTCCTTTAAATATTCTCCTTTTAAGGTGGCGTGTATTAATCTTTCTTTGGGGTTTGATTTTCCAAAACGTATTGTATTTGACCTTTCACCTTTTTTTTCAAATCCAGCAAAGCTTAGGATACTATGGCAATACAGCAGTCTTTCGGTGTTATTTTTAAAAGAGGTAAACATTGATATTGATGCGATTGATTGTAAGTTGTTTAATACACTTTGTATTTCTTGAGGAGCATGAATTGCATCAGGTCGCATGTTAAATAGAAATCTTTGGGACGTTTCCTTTAATACTTTTGATATCCCTTTATCCAATATATCGAGGCACATAAGATTAGGACTGATTTTGGCATGCTCAGAAAGTTGTCTATTGTGGACAAGTGACCAGAAAGTAAGAAATGATTTTTCAAAGTTAAATTTCTCTGGTATTGGTTCCAAGCTACCTTCTGAGAACTTTTCAAAAACTTTCGCAGCAGATTTCCAATCATTTAATCCAACATAACAGTCTAAAATCTGAACTATTAAAAACAATTATATACTTGGTCTTTAATATCAGAATGGATTTCAGGTTTGGTAAAAACATCTTCAAATGAATCATAGAGTACCAGTTGGTTTTTGACAGCCTGTTCTAAATGTCCCTAGTGGTAAACGACTTTAAATCCAAACCTCAACATACAACCGACCAAGTGATAAAAATTGTGGGATTTCTTTAGCAAAAAGATCACTAAACATTTGATCAGAATTGGGGACAGATTTGGTATTTCGTTTCCAGAAAGCCAACAACCCTTTAATACTGTCTGAATCTTTCATCTCCATCAAAGCTTTATCTATTGTTGTTAATATTTAGCAAATAGTACAGATAGACATTAGACAATGACGAGTTTCACGGTTCCATTCATCTTGATTTTTTATGGCAGAAGACTGAGCTTGGCGCATTTTGTCTGATAAACCCTACAAAAATTACATTTAAATTATTACTATGGCACCATGATAGATCGCAATCCTGTTTTCTGAAACACCTGCAGCATTTTGAGCACATCTAGAGCGGATTCTGGCAAACCAATCCTGACATACATTCAAATTGGTATGGAAAAACAGTATGCAATGTTTTGATGGTGTGGGACAATTCTTTGGTAAACTACCATTGGCAGTGGATAGAATTTGAATCTCAAGTAAGTCAATAAAATGTAAAAGATTTGTTCGTCGTTGAAGTAAATCAAGGTAACTATATGTTGAGTAATTTAAAAAATACATTTCAGAGGAAAATG
This sequence comes from Globomyces pollinis-pini, assembly GCA_025399215.1. Taxonomy (NCBI): domain Eukaryota; kingdom Fungi; phylum Chytridiomycota; class Chytridiomycetes; order Rhizophydiales; family Globomycetaceae; genus Globomyces; species Globomyces pollinis-pini. The sequence goes on along the minus strand of MU621201.1, from coordinate 9,584 downwards.
ACTCGGGTTTGGCTTTAAAGTCAGCAAATATCAAGTCATAGGTATTCAGTGTTTTTTCAATGCTTTCAAGAGTCGTTAAAGGACCACCAAAAGTTGTTTTTAAACGTGAATATACACAATATCGAGCCGTTTCCCACAACGCCCAAAACATTTGTAAATTTAAAGATATGCTAACTGATATCAATACATTTTCCACTAAGCATTACAAAAAAGATCGATTTACCATTCGGAATTGACATATTACGGAAAACTGTTTCTGTTTGAGTGGAAGCATATAAATCTGGTAACCAACTCCGAATATGGGTACCAGGACCAGTTTGGGCAATAATAGCTTCGTCGACTGGCATTGCAAATGAACCCATACCAAGATAAGATACCACTTGAAGAAATTGCCTCCCCCTAAAAGTACCAAGGGCAGGACAGGATATCACCATACTCTAGCTATCAATCCACATGTTTATTATACCTTAAATTGATCTTCATAATCCATTTTGTTAGTCATCGAAGGCAAGTCATGCAATGCCAAAAGTGAATCAAACGGATCTAGGTTAGCAAAACAGCGAAAAAATGAAGATGAAACTTCTGGATTTATATCATGTAATCTATGATTAAATATTTTGGACCATTTACCTTTGTAAAAACATTTCTTGGATGACATTGGTATTAGAACTTCCACGTCTATTGAGACTGAAATAGTTCAAGTATGCGTTCCAAACATCCGCTACTTTCTTTCGAATCTCTGAATCTCGTTCCACAGCTACAAATGAACTAACAATGTAAATACAGATAATCTTCAAATATCCAATCAGTGAAGTCTATCTATTAGAAAAATATAATGATTACTTCAACAGCTGTCAAAGTAAAACTTTCGTTTACATCTGTATCCAGTACATTTCGATGCTTTAAAAATTCCACAATTTCTCCAATCCAAGTTAGTCCCAAACATATTCTTCCATAATTATTGGATGTAGCAAGTTGCTCTAGAATGAAAAATTGTGATTGGACTAAATCCATATTATCAAAAGTTGAATTAAATCCAATAGCGATTCGGGGTAGAAAGAATTCATTTCTGATCGTTAATAGTGTATTTTTACCCAACATATATTTTATATAGCGATGATATAAGGGTTCCCTCTACCAAAGACCACCATTCTCTACTTATCAGACAAGATTTACACAAAGTATTGTAAAATTTGCTGATGAATTGACAGCAGAGGATAGCGTTATAGCCTATTGCATTTCTATTTGCGAAGGATGATATAAAAGAGATATTGAAGACAACCAAATGAATAATCTGTTGTTCATTTAGTAATTCAAATCCATCAATGATCTGTTCGTCTGATGATTGTGAAAGATCATAAATTCTTCGAAATAAAGTCTCTGTTTCAAGCAGAAAGGGACCATTTACTGAAACGTTCATAGAACTCTGTTCTCCTTCCGCAATCAAACTGCATGTTGCTAATAAATTTGTGATCTTGGACTGGTTGTCCAATACTGCCAATCGATAGGTAGACAATAATTTAGATTTAGGATTAAGAAATTGATCTTTAAATTCGATAGAGTAAATGATTTTATAGTGTTTGAAGGTCTACAGTAATTAACTTGTATATTTTCACCTCGGAGAGAACTGTAACGAGTTCATTTATCTCTGAACAGTCACTAGAGCTTTCGAACCTCGCATATACTACATCCAAGTGATCCTGGATATATTGGAATGACTTCTTGTATATAATTGAATCTCGCTGAGATACTACCAGGATAAACTTCAACTGTTTATAGACTAATAATTAGGAAGAGTCAATTACTTTCTATAATCCATTCGCGATTGGTATAATCAAAGGATATCGCATTCCATATTCTCAATAGCCAAATCATCACATTATTCAACTGACTGTAATATATATTGTTTGATTGAATCGAATACTCGATCAATTCATTTAACTGTGAAAATGAAGCTTTTAAAATACTGTAAAGAACTGAGTGTATGGATTGTAGTAAGGCGAATACTATTGTTGGAATCGAATCACGATCAATTTTGACAATTTCATCATCGTTCTCTGGATGACAATCAATTCCTAACGCATTTTGTAAGTCATTTAATAAGTTTTCAAGTAAAGAGACTCCATAATCGACATGTTGCAACCAATACATCCAATAACTGGGTAAATTTTCTAAATTCAGTTTATGAAATGATACCAAAAACTAGTGTTTGAGTTGATTTAGGTGTTAAAGGATCCACTGCCCAGCCTATCAAAATATCAACTAGTTGTTCAAATAATGATTGAAATGCGGAAGGATGATTAGTTGAGATATAGTTCAAGATGTGCATCAATTTAGGGAAGTTATCTGTCGTGGAATGTAACCCATTTAAATAGTTCAATATATTGACCATAACAATATCCTGGATAACCTGAGGTGAAAATGATGTATGTTGCTCGCGGACGTGAGTTGGTTCCAGAACCTTGAATTAAAAGATTGATAAAAACCTCTATTAAAACATCCAGAAGATAACTAATGGCTTCATCTGAACGACCTTCCAAATTTAACTTTTCAAAAAACCATTTGAAATATCCAGCAGGACTTCGAAATGGAGATATAGCGATAGCCAATACTTTCACACAAGCTTTTTTGGTTGAAATTGGTGCACTGAATTAGGAATCAATAGCGATTAAAAAATACTTTGTATCAAATAGGGTATCTAACGACTCAATTCCTTTTCCACCATAGAGTAATATTGTAGTTGCATGATAAATTGGATCTCCGGTACTATTTGCAGTGTAGAAATTGAAGATGGATTCCAATTTATGAGTTTTCTTTTGATATAACGTTTCTTTAGTAAATTGATCAGCAAAAGCGAGTATCCTTCGATCAGGGACTAGTATTAATATGATATTAAAGGAACCTAACAATTAAATATTTATCGATACCTCTAGAATCGCCTCTTCTTTTGTTGTTCATCAATGAAAATTCAACCCAAAAAGTATCAACAAAAATATGCCAATGACTAGACTGACTCAACAAACAGCTAAATTACCATCAAAGTTAATCGCTGATATCTACTGTTCATTGGAATCAATCATATAAAGACTACAAAGTACTCAATCTATTAGTATTACAATACCATCAACAGCTACTAAAAAACAATGGTGTAAGAATCCTTATGGAAGAGTTTAATCTCTGCATCTTACTATACACAGGAAGTTGATATGAATGGTAACATAATAGCATTGATAGGGTTGGATCGAATCTAATATTTGACAATCGAATACTAATATTAGATTCAGTTGAGGTGTCGAATCTAATTCTAATTCGACTATTAGAAAAATCGAATCGAATACTAATATTAGATTAGATTAGATTCGATTTTGACATCGAATACTAATTCGAGCCAACCCTAAGCATTGAATCAGATCACTGATGTAATGTGAAATATAAACTGATAGCAATGATCACAGTTAGATGGATGAACAATTATCCTTATCTAATCATAAATCCACTAACCTTGATTTGTAACACTATTAGCCAGATATTTTCATGTATGACAGCATTGCTTTTCATAATCTATTCAGTCTGCTGGGTAGTAGAATGGGTGATGATATCCATTTGTTATGGTTTATGGATTGAATGAAGATTCAACCATCCCAACTTTTGATGATGACCCTGTGTTGCATATTGACTCATTATCTGGGTGCAGTCACCTGCTTTGTTGATGCTCCTTCGTGTGATGTTCCTATCTCTCTTTGGCAAAACATGTGGGTTTGTCTTCAACGTGTTCATTTTGGGTGGTAACAAATATCTCATACACAATTGATGAATTCCCCTTGAATTCTAAATAATTGAAACACTTGATTATTTGGATTCTTTTCTTTTCTTTGTAAAAGATTATCGATTTTCATCAAGTAAAACCGTTAATTTAAAAGGGATTGATAAGAAAAAAGTCCCTAATTAGGAACCTCACGAGGTCTTTTGATTCTTTTGGTTGACAAGTCACAAGCAAAAATTTTCACTATAAAAACAGTAAAAAAATTAAATGAGTTAAATATCTTACAATGAAATTCACTCTCCTTGTTTTGTCTTTCGCGTCCAATTCTCTCGCTTGGAGTGCTGAAGGGCACCAGATTATTGGTCATGTTGCCCAATACTTTTTGAACCCCATTGCTTCTGCTCAATTGAAAGATTTGCTACAAGGCGCCAGTCTTGGAGACGTTGCTAATTGGGCTGATCATGTTAGACCTACTGCTGGAAATGGCAATAAGCATTTTATCAACATTCAAGCAGACCAACAGGGATCTACCTGCAAGCTATTTGAAGAAACCGAGTGTCCATCCAACGACTGTGTAATTGGTGCCATTGCTACATTTACTGAACAAGCTAAATGTGGTAATAAAGATGCCGATAGATTAGATGCTATTGTCTACCTTGCTCATTTCTTTGGTGACCTTGCCCAGCCCTTACACACTTCCGCAAACGAAAAGGGTGGTAACACTGCTACTGTCATCTACAAGGGCGTGAAAAGAAATATGCATGGCATTTGGGACAGAGATATGGTATTAGATAGAATTGAAGCGTCCTCCCAAAAAACTCTGTTGTCTTATGTTCAGTCACTCATCAACAGCATAGAAAGTGGTGAATATAAAGCCGAAAAGAATACTTGGGTAGACTCCACACCGTTTGATAGCCAGACTTCCTTCAAGAATTCCAAAGTTGCCGTGAAATATGCGTTAGACTCCAATTCGTTCAATTGTAATGAAATCTGGCCAATGTTCAAAAAAAATCCTACTGCTGATCTTTCCGAAGACTTTTATAACCATTTTGCAACAGTGGTTGATAAACAGTTTGCCAAGGGTGGTTTCCGATTGGCGGCTCACTTGAACGCACTTTTTAGTACTAGCGCATGCCCTCGTTCGGCCAGAGTCCCAGTTCGTGGTCCAATGGGCAAGGGTTGTGGTTCAGTTAATACCAAATGCCAGATAGGCGCTAATCCAATAACATTTGGTAAATATGACGATGGATGCGACCCATGTATCAGTCATATTCTTAATCGACCTGAATTCTCGATTTGTGCAAAGAAATGGACAAAAGCGTGCGTAGATGCAGTTGGTACTGTCTGCTTTGAACAATGTTGAAGTATTTTAAATAAAAACACTAATACTGTATTAACTATAAAGTCTTGAGATACATTCATTTTGTTCAAGTTCTTATTGGTATCTGTTTAAACACTCAAATCCCTTCACCTTAGGTACTAGTTGCAAAATTGGATTTGAAATTTTTGAAATTTTTTTTTCAATGTTCAGATACATCTCACAAACGATCCGAGCGATACCAACAAAATCCACTTTGATTCCATATAGCAAGCTACTAAACCCTAATGGATTCAGACTGCAACAATTCTCTTCAAATATGGCATTGTCGAATGGATTAAGAGACTTTTTTGATAATCCAAATGGTTGGATATGGAAAGAAGATGAATTACCAACCGGAAGAGCTTGGTTAGCATCAGAATTAAGGAATAAATCATTCGAGGATTTACATGGATTATGGTGGGTCTGTCTCAAGGAACGTAATAAATTGGCATCCCAGAAACAGGAAGCTAGACGATTTCAATTGTTTTTTCCACACACAGATCGAGTTCATCAAGTAAACTTACAAAATGTTTTGATTCTTAGGTTAAACTGACCATGGCACGTATTAAGATAGTCCTTTGGGAGAGACGAATCGCATTTTTACAAGCCAAAGAAGTACTGAAACAAGAATCACAAAAGATTGAATTAAAAGAAACGTTAAAAGGAAAGGAATTAATTAGTCAGATACGAGATCTTGAAGAAACTACACCTGTTGAGATGGTAGGTAGACAAAAACGCAGAGCATATTATGCTGGCAAGAAGCGAGTATTTAAACTGCCTAGTCGACCAACTTCCTGGACAGTTGTTTAATAAAACAATACTACTCATGTCTAACAACCATTTGATTTCTAGCCTGTTACTAACTTGGCAAATTGAGTTCAATGGTCATTAAAAATTCAAGCTCTTTTGATTCAAATCTTTAACTTTTCAGTTTTTTTCTTCTTTGAACCTTTCATGGAAGGAGACCAGATGACAGATAACTCTGAACAATTACTACAAGATACAACCTTGGACAATAATATAGAATCTGCAAATGATTCAAATCCACAGGATGACTTGGAATCGAAAGATGTTCAAAAGACAATGAAAGATCAGTCTGTTACTGAACAAATTTCATCGAATCCGGTTCCAACCGAAACTCAGCAAGGTGCCATTAATGCAGCCAGTGAGAAATCAACTCCAACTCCTACTACTGATCCTGTGACCAGTGAACCACCAGCAACTTGGAATCAAATCCCAAACCAACCTCAAAAACTCGATGTTTTAATTAATACTATTCGAAAGAACCCTTGGGATTCAGATGCAAGAGAAAAACTCATTGCAGAGGCTCTTAGAACAAACAATGCATCAGAAGTTCGTTCAGCCTTTAAAAAGTTCTTGGATCAATTCCCATCTTGTGTAATTTAACTGTGGTATTAACTCCTAGACACGAGTATGGATACAATATTTGGAATATGAACGAAACTTATCAGCATGGGATGAAATCGAAAAAATATTTCATCAATGTTTAAGATCAGTACCATCTGTTGCTCTTTATCAATATTATATCGACTATATAAAGCATATTCATACTGCAGAAAATTCTGGTTTGGAAAATGCCAAGGAGACTCAATCTGTAATAACAAAAGCGTATGATTTTGTTTTAAATACCATTGGAACTGATAAAGATTCTGGATTCCTGTGGATGGAGTACATTCAATTTGTTAAAAATTCGCAGGTAATGGAAATATTGGATCATTCAATCCGATTTGATTGATTTTCTTGAAAAATCAATATTTAACTTTCTAGACTATTTCCAGTTATGAAGAACAACAAAAGATGGATTTATTACGAAAAATATTTCATAAAGCAATTCATACACCATTACAAAACATTGAAGATATTTGGAAAGAATATGATACGTTTGAAAACCAGCTAAGCAAGTTGACAGTTAATATACTTAACAAATATTTAACCTTTTTCTTTTATATTTTGTCAATTAGGCTAAAAAATTTATTTCCGATCAAGCTGCTGGTTATATGACTGCTAGAGGTGCCAATAGGGATTTGAAAACGCTCCTAGAACCGATAGAGAAAATTGAAGAAGTTTGGGTGCCCAAACCACCAACTTGGCAACACTCTCAAATCAAATTGGTAAGAATCTACAAAAATACTAAACAATTACGTTAAAAATTCTATCGTTTCTAATACGACTTATTAATTTCGTTTAGTTAAATCTATGGAAACGATACATATCATGGGAGCGATCAAATCCATTACATTTAGCTGATAAGAATCATCTAATCTTAAGAGTTACATATGCATACAAATCTGCGTTATTGATGCTTCATTATTTCCCAGAGTTGTGGTAGGTGAACGAAAGTATTGAATGATAGGTATGATGCAGCAACATATTTATTGGAATCTGAAAAATCGGATGATGCTATTTCAATTCTGCGATCTGGAATACAAGCAAATCCATCCAGGTACAATTGATTATATTGATTAAATTCAACAGTTTACTTTTAACGTTCACTTTGGCTGAAGTACTTGAATCCAAGAAATACGATTTCAAAGAAATACAAACCTTGTTTGATACTTTGATTGCGAAATTGGAAGATGATGTCAAAGATATAAACAAATCTTTTGACCTGCAAAAAAAGGATTTGGAAAAACAATTGAAGGAGACCATGGTTTTGGAAGAATTGGATGAAGATGAAGGTGAACAGCGAGAACGTGAACGAGAAATGTTGAAAGAACAAGAGAAAGAAATTTATCAACGAATTGAAGTTCCCAGACAGGAAAAGTTGGATCAATTGAAACAAGCGTCCAGTTTAGTGTGGATCATATATATGAGACTTACCAGAAGATCTCAAGTAATTTATAATCAAACCTAACCATAGAATATACGAGCTGCTAGACTTGTTTTTGGAAAAGCAAGAAAATCCACTTTTATTACCAGCCATGTTTTTATATCTTCAGGTACTTTCTTTATCCAATACTGAATTTTTATAGCACTCATGGAATATTACGTCAATAAGGATCCAGTGGTTGCAGGAAAAATATTCGAACTTGGATTAAAATCGTTTCCAATTGCAGAAGACCCTCAAGCTGCTGAATATGTTTTACACTATTTAGATTTTTTGATGTGTTTAAATGATGATAACAGTAAATCATTCTTAAATTTATATCATTAGATACACGAGCCTTATTTGAAAGAGCCTTGAGTACCATTCCAACTGAAAGATCCAAACTGATTTGGCAAAAATACCTGGATTACGAAACGCAATATGGAGATTTAACCAATTTATATCGAATTGAGAAGCGATTTACGGATGTTTTCGCTTCGGGTAAACATGATAATGTTATTTATATTATAGGCGATGTGAACTCTCATGAATCTGTTGTGAAAATTGCATCTAAATGGAGTTACTTTGATATTAACTATGTGGGAAAAGTTGAACTTGGTTTAGATCATTTGGCCCTTATTCCTCGATTGGCACCTCCAGCTGCCCAAGTAAAACTTGGAGCAAGCGGAAACTTGGATAGGCGAGATGATAAGGGAAGACAAACGGCAATGTTGGGAGGGATCAACATTGATTTATATCCCAGACCAGATTTTACCAAATGGACTTCTTATAAATCTGAACCAGGAGTTGCAAAAACTCGTCCAATAAAGATGATACCAGATGAGGGAATAGTTATCCCGGTGACTGAACCAAATTCCAGTGGTTTCATGGTTCCTGCTCCAATTGCAGCTTTCATGTCCTTGATTCCAACCAAAGAGATGTATAATGGTAAACTATCTGTTTTTTAATTGCAGGCCCTCCATTAAATGCTATTGAACTGATAGCGCAGATTTTGAAAGTCAATTTACCACCTCCCTCAATTTGTCAGACCGTACCTGCTCCTCCTGGATACAATGATCCACTTAATCGAGGTCAGAAGAGAGTTGGGAAATGGGATAATGATGAAAATCGAAAACATCATCGAAGTGATTAACTTGTCATAATAAATTACATATCCAGTGGTAAACACGTTGTTTTTTGAAATATCCATGACACTATTAATGATGTTTCAAACTGGTCAAAACAGGTTTGTTGTATTGGAGTTGATGGAAGAAAATGGGAAAAAAGAATGCCTTCTGGGTGGATTGAACACCCGACCTCATGCTTACTAGGCATGCGCTACTACCACTGAGCTAAGAAGGCTTCGATGTTTCAATTTTTCCCAAAACCAAATTTAAACTATGTGCCAGATACTCCTACCTCTCTTTGTGAAACGTTACCATGGTGCATGGACATTCAGATGGATTGATTATCATGCACTGCAGAATACCTCAAAAGGAAAATAAGAATGTAGATATATAATAATTGTATTAAATGATTCATGCTTTCAAACCGTCCTCCCAACATCCAACCACCTTCGTTCGAAATTCTTCTTTACAAAGCTCAAACTGTCCCACATCTGCTTTCAAATCACA
>MU621200.1:0-53072 GCA_025399215.1 Globomyces pollinis-pini | reverse complement strand
CTGATTATCTGGGTGGTTTGGAAGTTATGATTATTCGCTTCTCACGTAGATGACTATCCGGTCTGTAACTTCAACATATGGACGCGATATGGCGTATACAACCGTATCAGCAATTTTGGGGATTCAGATTTATGCAGCACCAATTCCATATTTCGTTTATTAGGTATACGTTTTTGTGCAAGTACATATCACTTCAACTAAACGGTCGTCAATAAGTACGGAAGTATAGAAAAAGAAACCTTAAGTGTAGCGTTTCTTTCTTTTGCCAAATTTTTGGTAAAGGCTATTTTGTACTTGTAGTATAATGTGCTTGGCTATTCAATAATAGTATTTTCCGTTAATCTGGTACTAATATAGATTGTGAAATTTGCCATTAACTGCTTGTTTGAAAACCTACTAATAAGACCTAATAGGTTAACCTTCTAAACTTATAAAAACTCAATTAAGAATTATATGCAAATGAATTTGTTCAATTGTTAAAACGTTTATTAGTATGAATGTATTGTAGGAAATTTGCAGAGCTATTAGACAGTAAGAACGGTTCAACGGTTCATTGAGAATATATTGGATAATCGTTTCTTGATGGATTTCATAGAGCTTGTTGATTTAGCAGATTGTCCAGTAGGGAAAGATTCCAAAGTCATGTTCACGTCAGAATTGTCTTTAGGAATGAAACTGGCGTTCTTGTTGATGAAGTTTGCGTAGTAGCTTGGAGGGAACGATTTGGCCATTTGATTTGATAGTAACCATGATGGTTTATCTGTCTTTTTATACTTGTCCAGATCTAGAACGTGATGCTTTTTGCCTCCATCACATGACCATTATGCTTCATGTCCACACAGCGATTGATCCACCAAGTGTTGAGCCAAAGGAAAGAGGGGGCTAGATCATGTGATTCTTATCCCCTCCCTTTAAGTCCACGTAAGCGCATAAATCAGTATTTTGCAGACCATATTTCAATCAACAATGATTTGATAAAGCTGCATGGATATCTTTAGATGCACAAAAAATACTTGATTTGTGAAATACAAGGCAAATGCGATTTCGATCAGATTAGAACTAGTTTCAGACTTACATAGCCGATGGCATGTGTAACTTTTTAACTGATTGATTGGAAAAAAACCAGCCTAATACCATACACCAAGTAAGTTTATCGATCTTATCTGTTTAACCAGATCATGTGTTCTTGTTTTTGTGTCTAATGCATAATATATAGTGTCTTCTGCATTAGTTGACATGTGCAAGTTTGAGAAATGCACCCAGAGCTCATCAAACATGAATCCAATGCTTGGATTTAAATTACCTATCATTTTTCAAGCATGGTTGGTTGATTTTCATATTTAAGCTTTCTTGTGATGACTATTGTGTTTAATACGCTTAAGATGAATAGTTCGGTTAAAATAGATTAATTACTATACTCTACGTGTATAACTCATATTTGAGCGATGCCATTGCATTCCAACTAGGTGGAATGTAACATCTCTTAAAAACACAAGAAGAACTGTTTGGTTATTCAGATCTGAACGATGTTATTCTCTGGATACGAAGAGGTATGTGTTTGATTTTAGAATTGATGTAAAGATGAAGAGATTCAAAATTCTGTAGCAGACAGAAAACAAGATTGTAACTCAATAGAATAAATTAACGTGTTCGAATTAAGTCGTTTTTATTATTTGGAAAGTCAAATATAGTTAAGCATTTCGCGTCGAACATAATTTACAGAAACGAATTACACTAACCGTGCATTTTTAGCGGGTGAAGAATGACGCTATTTTATCCTTGACAGACTTGATTGAGCTGGTAGACTTTGTAGATTGATAGGTAGGATAAGTTTCCAAAGAGATATTTGTAGGGAAAGACTCCAATGATTTCCGTTGAGGAATCATGACAGTATTTTTAGTTTGGAAGTTTGCGTAGTAACTTGGAGGGAATGATTTTGCCATTTTGATGAGGAATTAGTTTAGAATAAGCGAGTATTTATAAGGTTGATCAAAATCATGATGTGATATGAGTCACGTCACATGATCCAAATAAGCTGAGTGGTAGAAACGTATCGAATGTTCTGAGTGTACATCAAGGCTCAGCTAGGGGGGTAGATAAAAATCATGGTCGATGTGTAGCCAAATGACTAAAGGAGTAATTGCTGTGTGTTGATGACTTAAAGAATTCTTATCATCATAAGAAATACAAAACGTATCTGTTTGATCAGAATGACTCAATTCTTCAACGCTTTAAACATACAAATTAGAAAGTGAACGAATGACTCATTCTCTATACAGAGTGACAGATTCTGAGCTATCGTGTTGAGCAATCCAGTCATTGTTACCTAGATCTGAAAACCAACAACAGATTCAATATGTATCCTGTCTACGATATTAAATCATGAATCCAAGGTACCTTCCCATTCACTTCGCCTTACTTTTTTCTGGATTTTATTTTTTAGTCACTTTCTTACTTCTTGTTAACCAGAGCAAAGTCAACCTTGTAACAACACAATGGAGCTCAGTGATAGAAATAAAGACAGGATAATACTAAACGATGCTTTGCAGGTTGAATTTGACACTTCTCTAACAAAAAACCTCCCTCCTAATGGTATATATAATCCAACACAAATTCAATTTTTACCATTACCTGCTGATGCTACTCTACATCAACATCAGCCATCAGATTGTCCAAAACTAGAAAAAACATCAACGTTTGTGAATGGTGTTGAAATGATACTACCAAATAAAAGCAATCACTCCATGGACTTTTCTGTGGATGATGTACAAGAACCCCAGGATATTGCTATATTAAAAGTAGAATCGGAAGAGAATCATAAAGTCACATTGACTTGGACTGAAAGGTTGAAAAGCAAGTTTTGTCAAGAATTGAACTTTTGGTTATTGGGGATGTTACTTTCTTTTACTCTATTTGCAATCTTTTATATTCTAGCTTCCAATTTATAAAACATTATTTGCTTCAGTTTTGGTTGTTCGAATTTCTTGCACTTTTGGTACAGTTTGACATTTGTCTAGTATAATTCGCTATAAAATACATTATATAAAGAACCATTCTTTAGCGATTTAATTGTATCAAGAATTTTATTGATAATTAAGCACATTCAACTCCACTTTTCTTCTCAATCGCATTAATGATTTGTTGGGATTTTTGATTTAATGGTTTAGTTTTATCTTGAATTTGTCGGAACACAGTGTGAGAAGTAAATACTCGTTCAACAGATCCCTAATAATTAAAATTAGGATAACAATACCTTGGAAATTCGAACTTCTAATCGAGTTTCTTGAACAGCTTTGTTCACCCAACTTTCCATGTTCTTGGATGGTAATATAAGCAATTTTGCGAGATTATCCAAAGTTACGGTTTGATGAATTCGACAATAATGTTCTGAACATTAATGATATATATGGTTACCAAAAAAGTATACTCTACAAGATTCCAATAAAGGCTCACTATCCTTCACAAGATAGTAATCTTTCTTGACAAACTCAACACAATCTTTCAAGTTCTTGATTGCTTCATTGAAGTCAAAGTTAATGGCCAACGATTGAATCAAATTAATTAACGGGTCGCAGTACTACAATATTAGAGAAATTGAAAAAACATTTAATGTAAATGGGTTCAATAAATGAAGATGGTCTAACTCACCTGATGAATTTCTTGAGAAAGAATAACAATCAAGTCTTTCAATTGATATCGATATTTCTTTGAGGACATGATCATTGCTGCAGTAACATATCTCAAGATCCAAGGACAAACAGTTTGGATAGCATTCAAATAGTTTGGAAGCAAACATAAATCCAAGAATGCATCTTTTCCTTTAGGGTGGTTGAAAAAGATAACCAAGCTCCAATGTAATAACCAACTACGATTATGCACAAGCACCTTTTGATCTTCACTAGATGAGTCTAGTAAATCCTTTAAAATATATAAATCTTCAAATGCGACATCCCAATTCTTTAACAAGATCTCTGATGCAATTTTTCCCCATAATGAGCTAAAGATTTGCTTAGTATCATTAGATAAAATCCTGTAATGATACAAGGCTTCTGAAGTCACTTTATACTCTCCTACACTATACTGGAACAACGCATAATCATACAAATCAGTGAGAATAGATGGCTATGGTTAGTAATTTAAGTTTACATCAATAGATTGTTTGAAGGCAATTGGATTTTGTTTAATCTGTTGTAATGTATTTGGATTTTGAATGAATTTGGAAATCTTTTCGAATTTGATATCCCAATCTTTCTTTTGACTTGATAATTCCTTTTGTAATTCTTTAAGATTAGGTAAATCTAGAAAACCACATGTTAATAGATAAAGACACACCTTTGGAGTTTAATTGCTTATGTACTTGATTTCTCAATTCCAATAAATGAGTTGTTTTCAACACTTCCAATTTTTGTTTCAATACATCATTCTTTTGGAAATCCTGAAGGTCAATTTACATATATATCTATACGGAATTGTTTGCTTGGAAATCTAATATCGAAAGAAGCATTTGAGGTTCTAAAAATGCTGATATTTTTGTTGTTAAATCTGTCATGATGAGAGTTGTGTTGAAAAAAAAAAATCAAATCAAAATGTCACAACTGAAGAAAGTTGCTTGTCGTAGTTTGTTGTTGAAGTTATCTTCATTAGAGTAAGGTAAATAGGATTTGTTTATTGGGGGAGAAAGCTGGGAGAGGGTGAACCATTTGAGACACCAATAGATTCTGGAAAAAGTCTCAAAGAATTGATAATTACTACCAAAGATTGCTGAAATACTTAAGACCAAAGATTGCTGAAATACTTAAGGTGATTATGTAGGTGGAACTGTAAAACACTAAGCAACAATACAATTAGCACTTCAAAAGTTAGTGATTTATGACAACTATATATATATTATTGAAAATGATCTTTTTAATTAAGTAAATCTTGAACTCTTATCCTTTTATGCATTGGTCGGGAAACTCTTTGGAGAGACACATTGGAAAGGAAACGAAGACGATCAGGAACTCTCTCTCTAGACTGATTGACAATCGACCCGATAGAGAAGCCGGATTTTAAACGTGGGGATATAGGAGGAGTTCTAGGACTATAAGTCTTTGTATTTCTTTCTTGTCCAAAGTATGGTTTAGGGGAATGGGTATCAAAAGAAGAATCTTCATTTGATACTGGGGAGTGAATCAATGAAGGGGTATCATAAGAATCTCGACGGACCTTCTTGCTGAGTGAAGTCACATTTTTAGGGATTTTGAATGGACGAAAGATATTTCTGGCGGAATAGATTCGGTCACTTGGTCGGGCAGGTTTATTTGAGTTTACACTCCAAGATTGATTTTGATTAATTTGACTTGGTTTGATACCAATGGAATCAAAGCAAGTTTTCACCAAAGGGTTCAAATTCTTTTGGTTGATGATTGGAAGGAATTTGGAAGTGACATAAGAATCAACGTCTCCTTCATGGGCCAATAATAGGAATACTTGACTACCAGTCATTACTGACAATTCATGTGCTTTTTTGACAATTGTTAACTTTCGTTTCTGGAAAGCAACAACTTCACCTTCTAGTTCAGCAGCAGACAGTTCATATCTTCTTTTGTTTTGATTGACGTTTGACATGATTTTTTTTGTTTTAGTAAATTTGGGGGGAATTGTTCCTTTATAAGATGCAAACTTTTGTGAAACCTGCTATAACCATCAATTTTGGTGTAACACACATTGCGATCTCTTTCTAAACTTGGGGTTTTGACCCATCGGATGAAAATTATGAAACGAAAAAGCCAGAGACTCACCTCAAAGACTCACCTTGAGGACAATGCTCGCTCAAAATCTTTCTAGAATTCGATTGTATGTTCAAACAGTTTTCCCACTTATTAAGAATTTCATCGATTGGTTTAATTCGCTTTTAGGCGCTGCAAAAACTCACTTGGATTTTTTTTTCAGTGTTCAAAGAGTTGTTTCACAGAAGCACAAACAGTTACAAATTCCCTCATTTCGCAATGGCAAGACCTATTATGGGTCTCTTATCAAAAGTTGGATTCAGTTGTATACTACCAGAACATCTATCTGATCCAATTGAAGAATCAATGAGTGGTTTTGGCATTAGGTTGGGCTCACGATCAACCGCCAAAGGAAAGAATTGACGTCGGATATAGAATGAAGGATCCTTTTTTTTTGAGTTTATGAGCCAGACACTTTTCAATTCATTACCTCGCCAGCACAACAGCCCCATAAGTACATACGAATAATAGAGGATTTCCATCATGGTTTTTAATTTCGTCAATATCGTTTTTTTGGAAGTTTGAGAGGCGTCTGCCATAAATGAAATGAAACACAGAAATGAAAAGTTACCAGTCCGCTTGTATTTTGTCAGTGGGGTCTTTCAGTTGGGTCTGTTGTATCGGCCAAAGCTTGTGCTGACCGTTCTCATTTGTGCTTCAAACCCACACTACATTGATTTCTTACTTTCACTTATCCTTTTTTTAATGTTGTTCTGATTGTACTTTTTTTAATTCCTTTGAAACAAAATTTTAATACTCAGTTGGTTCATGAAACTGGATTTGGAATGTGCAGCCACTGCCCTCTTTCCAATCCTCCAAAAAAAACAATTCACTACCTCAAGGGACTCCAAACAATATTAAACCAACAATACACCATTCAACTACGCTTAAAATGTCCCGCTCTCGATTAGGATTTACTAAGAACGCTTTTTACAAATTGCTGCTACTTATATCGCATTTGGTGATTTAGGTCAAGTATCCGATTTTAGGTCATGAGCTTTAAATGCAAAGACCCGTTTGTAACGATGAAGTGGAATCTATTTCCATACACCCGTGTACACCATAACAGGATGATTTAGTTTTTGTTTGTTAATGGCTCTTGATTGCCAACTAGTATCGTAATTAGACATCTTGCCAATTTAACCGATCAGTAATCTGCTAAATTTCATCCCAAATTAAGATGTCCAATACTTCTTTAAATGGTAAAAATTTCAGATGGAAGGAAGCCCATCTCTTGCTAAAATTGGAAACAGATTAAAAATAGTATTCGACCAATGCTTCAATATTTATTTATTATCACTTTGCTTTATTCTTCTTGATATTGATTTCTTTTAATAAAATGAAGTCCATCTCAAATATACGTGTGGCGCTCCTTATAGACATATAAAACAATTCAAAGACCAAAATTTCTGACGTGACCAACACGATCAAAAATTTCATCCATCTATCCATCCATCTGCCATGGCCAAATGATATTCTAATCGTTGATCTATAAATACTCTCCTTTTGAATTGGATCCACAAGATGTAAGTTCAGTCAACTACCTTTCAATGTTCAACTTGATGAAAATTCGTTTTATTCTGACACCTCTTGTTTAATACAGCACCTCACACTGCTGTAAATGCACGTAACTTATACTCTGATTGAACCATGTCTTCATTTAACAATTCAATGTTGTTCTTTTGCTAATGTTTGTAGATAGTTGGAATGCCAAAGCATGTGTATGTTGCACTGCTATGAACTTCAATCAGGCCATTGATATGATTGAAATCTTGTTTGGAACGTGGGGTGAGGCTATATTGCTCAGTATCGCATGCGTAATTGGTAAATGAAGTGGTCTATTATTCATTTCAATAAATACTCGTTCCAATAAAATGTTGTTTACTCAGTATTGTAATGAAGTATTTTGTTCTTGCAAACCACAGTAAGCAGTTAATTACCTTTGTGATGGAAACACATATAATAGAGATAAGCACCCATTTAAATTCGCTTATGTACATACACACTTATACTCAATGTGCTAGTCAGTAAATTTGCTAGTGTGAATTACAATCCATTTTGCAATGCAGACACTTCTGTTATAAAAAGTCTATACCAATAGTCAAACAACAAGCAACTGCTGTTAATAAGAAACATTTGAATCCGATTGTCTCTCATTCTACCAATAGTCTAATAACAAACAACTGTTAATATTCGTATCCGATTGTCTCTCATTCTACCAATAGTCTAATAACAAACAACTGTTAATATTCGTATCCGATTGTCTCTCATCTGTCGCTTTCAACTGAATCTTTGCTCTGATTCCTCCCTTAAAGTTCAATGTTTTTGATTCCATGAAAAGTTGAATCCAGTTTTGGTGTGGCGCTTGGGGGAGACTTTGGCAAAAAATTTCAACTAGAATTTTACATTATTTTGAAGGTAGGTCTCAATCACAACCATCGAGATTCATCCATCCATCCATCATTGGCATACACTGCTTTGATATTATACTTTAATAGCAGTACTCTTGATTGAATTTAATTTGGATGTGATTCTTGGATTATACAACATTTTTTCTCAATTATTCAGTTCACTAATTATTTTAGAAATGGCTTACGCTCCTGTCAACCCTTCACTCGTCCCAGGTATCAGTCGTTTGTCTCGTTCCCAAGCATACGCCAAAAAAGCTTTGTTCAAGAAAGCTAAAAAGGCTGCTGCTGCTCCAGCAAAGGCTGCTCCAACCACCAAAACTGTCAAGGTTGGTGGTGCCAAGAACGGTAAAACCCGAGTCATCCCTACCAAGAAGGCTCCACGTTTCTACGAAGCTGATGATGTTCCAGTCCCAAAGAAGACCAGAAAGACTCAACGTCCAACCACCCTTCGTGCTACCATCACCCCAGGAACTGTCCTTATCCTCCTCTCTGGACGTTTCAAGGGAAAACGTGTTGTTTTCTTAAAGCAACTCGAATCCGGTTTGTTATTGGTATCTGGACCACACAAAATCAACGGTGTCCCACTTCGTCGTGTTAACCAAGCTTACGTCATTGCCACCTCCACCAAACTCGATATCTCTAAAGTTAAAGTTGATGCTAAATTAAACGACGATTACTTCAAGATTGCTAAAGACGCTAAAGTTAAACCAACTGCTGAAGCTCTTTTCGGTGAAGGAAAAGATGTAAGTTTAAAATCTATCAATGTTCAACTTGATGAAAATTCGTTTTATTCTGACACCTCTTGTTTAATACAGCACCTCACACTGCTGTACATGCACGTAACTTATACTCTGATTGAACTTTATTACATTTAATTATCTAAAATCTTTCAATTGCTAATATTTGTAGAAGAAGACTGTTGAACCAACTCGTGTTGCTGACCAAAAAGCAGTTGACACTCAACTTTTAGCTATCGTCAAGAAAACCCCAGCTCTTAAGGCTTACTTGAATGCTTCCTTTGCTCTTTCCAAAGGTCAATTCCCACATGCCATGAAGTTTTAATTTTCTTGTAATAAACAATCCATGCAGATTAAAGCATAGCATAGATTCTGTTGTAGTATTTTTTGTCGTGTATCATTCAATTAAATATCTCATTGGGTAGGTGATTTTATTGAAGGAAATGACATCATTTTGTTGGCAATGTTATTGGAATTCAATGAAAGCAACTACAACAAAGCATATATAGTTGCTAATATTATCTGCTCAATATCTTTATCATTTGGACTTTGGCATACTGTATCAAAGTTTGTCAAGTTTTACAGACAACCGGCTGTTCGTGCCTATCAGAAGATACTGCTCATATTGATTTGCTTGTCTCTACTGATAGTAGCAAATCAATTGATACAATTCAATTTACCTGGAAGAACCACCATTGGAGTTCATCAGATTTATCTAGTCTTGACCAATTGGCCCGACTTTTTCTATGTATTATGCATGATGTTAGCTGATATGGAAATGCTGCGATTGCTCCAATCAATAGCACCACAATTCACGGATAAGGTAATTACCCTGGTGCAAATAGTCGAGATTATAGTCGCGTTCAGTACTGGTGGTGGTAAGAAATCAATAATTTCATTGATATCTAGTAAAGTTATTGATTGGTTTAATACCATGGACAGAATTATTGGCAAAGGTTTTTAATTATAGTTTAATAGTAGTGGTATTCATATGGAACACCATTATACTATCTGATAGGATTTTTTGTAATTACCATTCAATGTTCATTTATTTCATACAAAATGTATATATTTTCCAAAAAAAAGAGTAGCAGTACAGAAATTAAATCACAGTATCAAAAAACCATTCGATATATTATCTTATTTTGGAGTTTAACCATGTTGGGTAAAAAATGGTAGATTAACAATTAGATTCTAGCTTTTATGTGATGGTAGAAACATCTTATAGGGAATCAGATTTGACAGGGTATCAAAGTCAAATTTGTAAATTAGGATATGCAATTGCATTATCATATTACCCATTTATGGTTTATCTATATACCAGAATCTTTCAAACAATACGCGAAATCAAATTTGATAAAAAGGCGACTGTTCATGCTGTTATATGATTGGACTAACCAGTTGGATAAGATCTTTGGATCATCACTTGTACTGTTAAATACCAATCAATAATCACTTGAAAAGAGGGTCAATCAATATACTACAAGCAAGACAAGTATATAGAATAACAAATTGAATATTTAATATATGAATTACTTTATTACTTTAAACAATCATCCAAATGTTGACTAATAATCAATCGACACTTTTCATTTCCAAGTTGAATACAATTCCCCATTAATCGATTTAAAAAAGTCATTTCAATCTTTAATTCATTTTTTAATAAAATGGTTAAACATTCTGTATGATTTTTTGATATTGATATTAATAATCCATTGGATTTATTTTGTATTCTTGAATCTTTTAAAATGATTTTTAATGCTTTGATATAGTTATGTTTGATGATCCAATCCATTAAATATTCATCTTGTTGTTGATTGATATCTATTCTTCCATCTATCATTCAATCATTTATAGTTATTTACCATTTAATAAGATTTTAAAACAATCCAAATGATTTAATTGAATTGATAACTTGAACAAATTAATAGTTAATCTTTTTTGTTGTAATCTATCATCATCTAGAATTGCTTCAAGTAACATTGGTAAACCATCTTTGATTGCAATTTGAATTAAACTACCATGATCATGATTGAATATGTTTTCATTTTGTAATAATAATTTCATACATTCATGATGTTGACGTGATGAAGTTAAACGAATCCCTCGATTAGATTTTATGGTAGGATCTAATTCATCATGACATAGCAATAACTTTATATGAGTATATAGTCCATTTGAACAACAATAAATCCATAATTTTTCAATCCAACTTAGTGATATATCTATAATGCGGTGCGTAAGATAATATAGAAGGATATTGTCAAATTCATACAATAATGATTTTTCTACCCCAAAATCAATATTAGTACGATCATCTAAAAAGATTTAGTTTGATGTAAATATACCCAAAAGTAATAATTCTGTAATTTGATTGAACTCGTAATGACATGATATCAATATTGCATTATGTAAGTCTACAATAGGTAATGTTAATAAGAGTTTGACCAACTCTATTTGACAATATTTAGTTGCCAACAATAAAGTATTTGAAAATGATATTCGATCATCATGTAGTAGGTATTTCAAACAATCTAGGTGTCCATTGAGAACTATATTGTTGACAATAATATTACTGTCTGTAGATGGATCAATATTAGTACGAGTTAATATTTCCTTTAATATTTTCAAATTTCCAACTTTGGAAGCATTCTGTAATGGAATCAATTCATTGTTCAAGTCAATATCTTTATCTTCCAATAATCGAAAACATAAATCATTCTGTTCAAGAATCGTTTGTTCAAAGAGTAATTGCTTAAATTCAATTGTTAATTTGTTTTTGTCCAACAGATATTCCAATATAGTGTATTGACGATGAAAGAGTAAGGTCTGTAATTTAAAATCTTTAAAGACATCCAACTTTGGTGTAAAATAGTTTGAATAAACAAAGTTTGGTAGATTAGATGGATTCACGATATCCACTGAATTCATGTAATTGTTCCAGCATAGGGATGGTTTGCTGGGCAGATTGAAATGAATACTGGAAAGTTGAAGGGACCAATAGTCATCAATATTTAAATATTCGGTTATGATCATTAGTACATCGTATGGCAGACTCTCTATCGTTTGGTTGCCCATGTTAATAATTTTAATACTGAAACGATTTGGTCCCAATACATTTGGATTGACAATCAATCACAGGGCACCAAGAACCCAAATAGTGGAATTGCTTCTTCTCTGTGATATAGTAAGCAAAACATTGTAGGATTGTACTGATTCAGAGTCACTTCGCAATGCAACAGGCATCCATCATCCCTTTGGTTTCCAATGTATAATCCCGTATGGTTCTCAATCCTATTCTTGACAGATAAATGGATACAATGAACTCACTCTTCGTTCTTGTTTAGCACTTCACGTTAACACACTTTGAAATTTTCTTTTGAACAAAATGCCAGAGACAGTAGAAGATAAAGAGGAATTACGAAGTTGCAGTGTAATGACAGCATTCGATAAGCTTCAACTTTGCTATAGTATCCTATCGTTCAATTCATTTCTTTAGCGATTTCACCTCAAATGACTTATTATTATCGTTATGGGAAAATAAAGGATTGTAGTAGACTGCAGTCTGAACTAACATTCTGTGTTTCTACCAAAGCCATGTCTAGAAAAGATGCCCATGTATTTAAAGTGGTAGTAAACTGATGTTAGGATGCGATAGTGAAAAGAGAATTGGAGAATGATTTAGCCAAAACTACACAAAGGCCTTCATTGGATGTTTGGGATGTAATGGTTGATATTTTCTTATCCTTAGCTAAGAGAGAAACCATTGGAGAACTTTCCTCCTCCAATTTAAAAACCCGGCTGTTGGAATTGGGAATCAAAACATTTATTAATATACTCTTACTCTGGTAGTGCACTAATGAATAATACTATTGTCAATCCATTGAATTCAAGTACCATTATTTCCACGAATAAAACAATCCCCGTATTCATTTGTTATATCACCATCAACATATTCTTGAGTGTTTTCTAATGCGATACTAAAGAGTGAATGATCAAGATAACATACTTCATGTATCCATCTAGACAAGACATAGTTCCTACAATAAGAATTAAAGGTAGATTTATACCTCTATACTCGATTCCAGAATTTAGTTTTACTAAGACAGTTTTTCCAATCACTTGTTGTAAAAACTCTGCAGGTTTTTGTACATCCATTGAAATTGATCAAGAAAATAAAAACTTTTATGATTGCTGCTCATAACATACTGTAAATGATAATGACAAGCATGAAAATATAAACAACCTTCAAAGTACAATTATGAATTACATTTCAATCTAGTGACAATTAAAAAACCCAAGTATTCTTAAGTTAAAGTAGATGTCAAAAGTAACTCTTTGATGATATCAACAACTATCCATAGTAATTTATATGGTGATGTTAATGGTTACTTCTGGTGATATCGGTGTCTTGAATCTCTGATGTGGCTTTCATTCAATGGTATAAATTAAACCAAATTCTCTCGTGATTTCATTCAAAATGGTTCATCTTTGGTTACGTGCTGAAACTAAACTCAATGAAGCAAGATCTGCTTTAACTCCTTCAATCGCAAAAACTCTACTTGCTAATGGTAACATTCATTCTTAATGAAAGATTTCACTATCACCGTGGAAAAGTGTAATCAACGTATCTTTAAAGATGATGAATTTACTTCGTATCTATTTTGATGGTCATTTCTTACTCTTTTATAGTGTTGGTTGTACGCTGGTGGAAAAAGGTACTTGGAGAAGTGCTCCTAAAGATGCTTACATCATTGGTTTAAAAGAATTGCCTGAAAATGATGATTCTCCACTTCATCATACTCATATTATGTTTGCTCATTGTTACAAAGAACAGGATGGTTGGGCAGATGTTTTATCAAGAGTATGATCATTGTATTACTTATATCGATAGTTTGTTCGTGGAAATGGACTTTTATTAGATATTGAATTTTTGATGTTGAATAATCGACGAGTTGCTGCTTATGGTTATTATGCTGGATTTGCTGGTTGTGCTGTTGGTCTGGATGTTTGGGCACACCAAATTTTAACCCCAAATCAGTAATACTTGAATAACATTTATCTTAATTAGAGTTTATCCAAAGATTAATCCTTATCCGAATGAAGCATTGCTGATTTCTCATACCAAGAAAAGGTTAGCTGAAGCGTTGGAAAAGAGTGGAAAGTCACCATCTGTGATGGTCATGGGTGCAAAAGGAAGATGTGGTACTGGTGCAACAGATTTCGCAAAGAAAGCCGGAATCGATAGGTAGATTGTCATATTTGTACTAATTGGTAGTTCCAAAATTGTTGAATGGGATATGGCAGAGACAGCTAAAGGAGGTCCTTTTAGTGAAATCTTGGAGCAAGATATTTTTGTTAATTGTATCTACTTATCTAAGCCAATTCCTCCTTTCTTGACCAAGGAAATGTTGGATGGACCTAAAAAATTGTCTGTAGTGTCTGATGTCAGTTGTGATGCTACCAATCCACACAATCCTATTCCTGTATATTTTGGTGCAACCACCTTTGACAAACCTTTAATCAATGTTCAATCCAAAACAAAGTAATCATTGACATATTGCTAATTTTTTTTTATAGCCCTGTAGATGTCATCGCCATTGATCATTTACCAACTCTTTTGCCTAGAGAAGCCAGCGATATGTTCTCGGCAGATTTATTACCATCTTTACTTGCTTTGAAGGATCGACATGCAAGTTCGGTTTGGTCTGATGCTGAAAAATTATATAATGAAAAGGTGAAGACTTTACCAAAGTAATTATGATATACTTTTGAATGCCTTACAAATAAAAAGTTATTTAAATTGGAAAAGTTCAAGAGCAAATATAGTGTATATTGATTCACGCAATTATTGAATAGATCATTCAAATATAATCCAGGGTCAATGAGCAACCCTCCACTTTGGCTTCTACCAAAGTCAAGTCCAAATGTTGTAGTAGAGAGTCTCGTACATTAAAGAGCTACGTGGATTAAAAATCATAGTGGATCTTACATCAAATGGTTTTTCAGACTCTGTTGGATAAGCTGATTTGATGTATTCAAATATATGAACAACTTTTGCAACCTTTTCAAATTTACGTACAACTCTTTTGCCGTCTGTGATATGAATTTTAAAAGTATTACCAGGAAATCGAATTTGTATTCTTGTGGATTGTGCGGGAGGGAGAGTAGTTTCTACACTTTGAACTGCTTTAATGTTTTTAAATTCTAAATCAATGAATATTTTAAAGATTTACTAGACACTGGGTCAAGAGGAAGTGATACTTCTTCAACGACTTTAACATCTTCATCCATGTCAACCGCCTCACTATTGTTACCCATCGACGCTTGTATTGCCAATTCTAACTGTTCTTCTTCGCTAAGCATTGTTACATCCTTTCATTAAGAGTATATTTCGATACCTTTTTTTTCTTTTCTGGTTTAGATTCTGATACTTTAGGTTGATGATCTAATAGAAAAACCTTGAAGAGAATTAGATTGACAGTTACTTACCTCAACTAAAATTAAACACAATCTGAAATTACCTTCAATTACAAATGTATCAGGTGCTATGGGAAGATTCCATTGCTTCATTCTTTCTCCTATGAAAATTTAATGAGATTATTTATGTCAGTACCAGTCAAAGGATCTATTATGGCAATATATGGATAATTATGATAAGGATAGTAATTGCGATGTTCTAGACCATCGGGACTATTGACATTGAACTAAGTTTGTTAAAAATGGATTGAATTTACTTGTGTGAATATGAAGTGCTTTTTGATTAGTTCTTTGACGGAACTGTCTTTCCATAAATCGCGATTCAAAGCTTGACATGCAAATTCACTGGGATCATGAATAGTCACCAATAACCATTTATTCTTCCTTTGTGCCATATCTCGAGCCTAAAAAGTTCAGTATTGCTTTGTAAAAATTGAAATGCATATTCACAAAGATATATGCTTTTTTTGGGATATACAATGAAATCACAAATATTCTTGTTTTGAAAAGCACTCTTACCATATCAAAACTGCCCGTATACATAATGTCAAATGGTGGTTGGAAAAGGTTAGCCAATCGATTATTTTCACTCCAAACAGCATCTTCTGTTTGTGATTCTGTTCCCTGAGCATTCAAGGCAGAAAGTGGTGAAGTGAAAGGTATCCTCTGACCAGTTATTCCCTGGAATGATGGATTTAAAACTTCACGTACAACAGGAATTGGTGCTCGTGTATTTTCCGAGATAATCTGAACATCATCATCCATATCATCATTTGAGAAGTTTTGATTGTCATTGTTTAAATGAGTTAAAGACTGTGATCCAGACTCCATAAACAAAGTCACTGCTTGATCCAAGTCCCCACCAGCAAACTAATTATCAATGATATTTAGTAATTTTATACATCAAGGTAATCCTGTGCATTTTTAACATCTGATCCAGTGATTTGAACGAATAGTGCGATATTTTCTGATTCCATGATGAATAAGAAAAGTGAAAATGACCATTTCAATTGGAAACAACTCGAATGACTTTTAAAATTAAACTACTACTGATATGTTTAAAGATCCAATTGAATAAAGTAAGAGGAATAATTACATCAAAGAAATTTTAAAGTATTTTGTTATTAGAATTCCTTAATATTTTAAATAGTGAACTCGCTTGAAATACCCTATCAATTACTTGATACTTTGTCAAGGTGTTGGGTTCTCAAAATGTGTACATTTTCATTTCCCATTTTCTCATTCAAACGCATCAAGAATTATGAAAGAATCTGATGATTTTCAACATCATTTCTCGACTGACCAGGATGATGATAGTATTCATAGTCAACACTTAACAACAAATCAACCAGTTCATTCAAATAAAGCACACGCTGAAGAAATCAAAAAGAAATCAAAGAAATTATCAAAGAGATTAAAACGATTCCTGGGAATTAAATCTAAAAAAAATAGAACCCCAGTTGCTGAGGTATTGGTTTAGTTGCCTTACCCTTAGTATGTAGATTCCCCAGATGTATCAAATGATGATGATGATGCAGATTATGAAAAAGATGATATGCCTTATCAATCTGAAGATGACTATCCTGCTGAAAAAGAATCTATAGACTTTCAAGAATTGTCAAACTTACCCAGTGCATTAACCAGGCGATTATCGATTCAATCTGTTGCAGCCTCATTAGCCATGATTCAATTCAATGATGTTCAAAATGTGGACTCTCCACAAAAAGCTTTACAAGATAAAATCAAAGATTTGCTTGGTGTCACAGAGAACGATGATTTTGAAGTTCGTGAAAGTATGGATATATTTTCCTCGGGTTTGGAAGCAGAAACAGTCCATGGCCATGGAAGATTTTATAATGAAACTCTTCAAGCCAAGGACTCCACAGCTCTTGATTCAATTAACAATTTAATGGATGATGTGGAAAGGTTCCTCAGTGAGATGGGAATGGGTACTTCTAAACCTCCACCAAAAAAGGAAGTTCGTAATACTTGGGAGGCGAGCGAAAGCGATGGCTATAATAGTGTACATGAGTATATTGATATGGTTGGAAATCGTAATTCTTTTGAATCGGCACAATCTTTTGATCCATTTCCGGAAAATAAATCTCTTCCAGGTAATAGATTCCGTATGTGTTTAATAGCTAGGTTCCGGGAGAAGATCTACAACTCCCACACCAAAGGGTAACAACAATAGCATGTCTAAACTATAGTTGAAATCGATCCAAATGTTTCCTCGAATCCTGCAAATCTACAGAGAAGTCAGACAACTTCTGCCACTACCTCTACATGGTTGAGTAAATGGGCATCAAAGCAAGAAGAAAAGGTGGAAAGGGCAGTGTCTCCTGAGGCACAACGTCTTCAAGACAGGCTTAAAGAAAAAATCCAGGCTAGAATTGCTGGATCTGCAACATCTCAATCTGCATTCTCTCCTAGTACAGTAAACTCAAATGAATCAGTAATACCAATGGATGATGCATTTGGAAACCCTGATAGCAATCCATCATCTACAAAAAATGACGTCCCTGAAGTCATTGACGCAACGTTAGAAGCAGAAGAGAAGCAGTCATTTGATACAATTCGTGGACAGCCAAACAATAGCATTGAAAGTGGTAGAATCTCAACAGAAACATATCGGGATAAATCAGAAGCCAACGATCCAGTTTTAGATCATTTAAGTAAAATCGAATCATTGGTGGATTCTAGTGTAAAAACCACTGTGAAAGCAAAAGGTGCAAAGTTGAATCCAATCATTACGCAACATCCCGTCCCTACCAAACATGATCATGATGATTTGATATTCAGTGCAAAAGATAAAATGGACCCAGCATATTTATCATCTATGTTCGGCACATCTGGTGCAACCGCACAAATGGTTCAATCTCGGCGGGTTAGTGCAATGGAAGGTGGTGTTAAGAGACTGAGTCAAGCAGGTATGATTTCAGCAAATGCCTATCAAGACAAGAGCCAAATACCAATTGTATCGGAGATCGAAAGTGGAGAGATTGTGTTCAGTGCAAAGGATATAAAAGCTTCCCAAATTCCCGAGTTGTTTGGTACTGATAGTCCAATATCCCCAGTTTATGCTGGGGCATACAATCAACGAAAAAAATCCGTTGATTTGATGCAAAATGGAGTTCGCCGGTTAAGTAACGCAAGTTTGATTTCCAAAGCATCAAGGTTGTCAATTAAAACAGATAAATCACCAAAAGCCGATGATGTTCTATTTAGTGCAAAAGATATCAAAATGAATCAAATACCCGAATTATTTGGAACAGCTAGTCCAATATCACCTGTTTATACAGGTGCATATTGCCAAAGAAAAAAATCACTTGATTTAATGCAGAATGGGATTAGAAGATTAAGTTCTGGATCTGTGTTGTCTGATAGTGGTCATAGTGGTTCATCAGGTAGAAGTTCAGGTCGCCATTCGCGAGCGAAAAAGAAGTCAATTAAGCCGGATACTCAAAATGCAGACGTTATCTTCAGTCCAAAGGACATAAGAGTAAATCAAATTCCCGAACTGTTTGGTCAATCAAGTCCTATTTCACCTGTATATACTGGGCAGTATAACAAAAGAGCAACAGATGGTTCAAGAAGAGTAAGCGCGTTTGGATTTTTCCCTGAGTCAACCGCCGGTTCACGAAGAGTGTCACAGATGCCCAATAGGATGTCCGTTGGTTTTTCAGATAATGGACATGATGAAGACGAGATGGAAGAAAAAGGGAAGCCTCCACTATGTCCTATTGTTACTCAAAACAAAGTTGTCTTTAATGCTGAAGAAGACTCTTGCTTTAGTGCCAGAGACACTCTAAAGCCAAATTTGATTCCAGATTTATTTGGTCAAGCTAGTCCGATATCTCCTTCTTACATTGGTGGTTATGACAAAAGAAAATCTTCCATGTCACTGTCTGATAAATCCAGTGATTTCAATAATTCCAGCAATCCAACAATCAATAACCTTGGTCTTGCAGCGAAGAAGTTGATTCCAGAAGAGGAGGAAGATGGCGTATTCAGTCCTCGAGATTCGTTAAAATTCAATCAGATCCCAGAATTATTTGGTCAAAGTAGTCCTATCTCTCCTTCCTATGTTGGGGCATATGAAGCCCATCGAAATGCATCTTCTGCTTTGCGTATCAAGAATGCTGCCATCAAAGAGATTTCCAAAATTGCCAATCAAGACTCTGATGAAGAGGAAATAGTCATTTTAAATGAAGTCGTCAAAATTCACCATACTCAACCTCCTGTGGATGGTATTCATACACTCAAACCTAAAGGTGCCACTGACCCTAATGAAGCAACCATTTTCTCAAAGGCAACTGAAAAAATAAAGCCTGGCGTAGTAGCGGATCTCTTTGGGCTGGAGAGCCCTATTTCTCCTGTAGGAGATGGTGCAAGAAAACAACCTGCAAATTTGGATGCCGAATCTCGAAGATTAAGTGGCATCAGTTTTAACTCTCAGGCATCCAAAATCCACAGCGAGCACGGGAGTATATCGGATAATGCAAGTTTGGTGAGTAGAAAAGGGTCGCTACCGATAGAGAAGAATAGTGTACTTGTTGCAGATCCAGTTGAAGTAACCACTGAAAATATTGTCGAACCCGAGTTACAATCGATTAGTGAAGAGCTGAAACCTGTATATGAATCATTAAAGCAACTGGATACCAGCAAGTTTGACTCTGCAGATATACAGGTTATCTACAAAGCATTGGATACTCTTTCAAGAAGTCAAACCGTTAGTCTCGGAGATGTCATCTCCCCCAATGGCACTCAAAATCCTGTTGAATCTGAATTGGATGATTCTTATTCCGATATGTCTAAACGGTTATCACATCCAGAAGTCCAAGAGTTGATTCGTCGTTCTCAAAGTGAAATATTTAATCCAGCACGAAAAGGAGAAGAATACGATCCATTTCCAGATTCACGAGACACCTTTGAGGATCCTTATCGATCTGGTCCTCCATCTGGATCCACCACACCGACACCTAGGAAATCTTTGTTTAGAACCATTACGAAAAAACTCTCTGAAAACTTTCTTAAAAAATAAAAAACTATTTTTTGCAAGAATTATGTGAATATTTTATACAATTTCGCTTCTTAAATCACCATGACCATTAGATTATGTACACCAACATGTCTGTTGTGTAACCCTGATGAAGTAATCAACACCAATATCAGTATGAGCACTGAACTATTTTTTGGCCATGAATTTCCTGATCTGTTTGACTATGTTTTTACCAGTGGTTGCAATCAATACAAACAACACAGATGATGCCATATTGAAAAACTTCCCTCTTTTCATGAAGTATGCAGGGATATCATGTAAGAAGACCGTGAAATTACTGATCTAACAGATTGTGATTCGATTTGGTTCAAGGATCAACGTGGACAATTCAATTGTCCTCGATGTTTTGAAGGACCTAAAATTACAGACACATCTTTTGATAATTGTACAAAAGGTGCCGGGTATTGTTTAATATAACGATTGATTTTAGATTTGTATCGTATGATACACTAAATAGGACTATTGTAATCGCATTCCGTGGAACACGTAGTATCAATGGAATCATTGGAGATGCTTTATTCTATCATTCAGATGTCAATTGGTTAAATGTATCACCAAATCTGTTGCCCGTCAATAACAATAGAACTAAATGGAAGGTATTGAGATTTATCATGTAAATTATTCCCAGGTCCACGCTGGGTTTACAATAACTTATCTTTCAATTCGGAAGAAGTTACAGTCAACTCTTCAGAACACAATATCAAAATTTCCTAATTATAATCTTGTATTTACAGGACACTATCTTGGTGGTGTTTTAGCTACTTTGGCAGCGATTGATTTCTTTGTACACAATAGCAATAATACAACTAAATTATCTGTGTATAGCTATGCCCAACCGCGATTTGCCAATTATGAATTTGCAAAATTTGTTCAAAGCTTAGGATTTTCCAAATCTTACTATAGATTGCATAGAATCAGTGACCCCGTTGTCTTGCTACCAAAACTTTTCCAAGGATACGTACATGTCGGAAAACAGTATACTCTACGCGATGATAGCTCAGTAACTCCATGCCACACTACTGGGCCGGTTGATGAAAGTAAGACCTGCATTGACCGAGATAGTTGGAAACCAATAATTAATCGTCACTTTGACTATTACAACTATTCTGGGATCTACTGTGGTGGATTTTGGTAGTACTTCCTATTCGTGCGCACCAAGAATGAAATGAATATCAATATATCTATATCAGTATAGTAAAGATCTAAATTAACAATCACGTCTTTGACTCGGCCATTTAGTTAAATTTAGTCAGTTACATAATTCCAATACTTTCAAATTAATTCACCATATCCAAAACTATCGTTTAGATGTGTTACCATGGTTGCTAGTTCAATCCTTATTTTCTAAAAAGATTTTTTTACCATACAAAATTCATGTCTCGATTAGATCCAATTTACGATGCAATTGATCAGGATAGAAACAAATTCGCCATTCAAATTTGTGATAAAGCAATGAAGAAGAATCCAAATGCAAAAGACTTCCTTACATTAAAAGTAATGAGATATGCACTCATTTAAGGCTCTAAAAGCATACGCTTTATGTCGTTCTGGCTTATACCAACAATCTTATGATGTTGCATACGAAGTTAAACAGCAGAAGCCGTTAGATGTACCAACTTTACAGGCTGTCTATCGTACCTTGAAGATTATTCATATGTGTACTATTTTGAATCTAAAGAATTAAATTTTTAGTTGATGATATTATTGACATGTACTCATATGCATTCAATCAAACAAATAATGAAGAATATGCATTGATTTGGTTCATGACAATTGCACAAAAATCAGATTGGAAAGCTTTACAACAGGTATGAACTTTCCATTAATTTAGGCTGCAACCAAAATTATTAAGCAATTTAATAATGACAAATACTATTTCTATAGTGTGATGGCAATTTATTTACAAGTATTATTAGTGGACCACTGACCTGATTCAGACCAAAGAAATTAAAGTGGATAAAAATAAGGGGATATTGTTAATGCTTGCAGAACGAATGATGGATAAGGGCCTCAAAGATGGTAGAACTTTCGACTTTGAATGTATGGATTGTTCTACTCAATATATAGCAACACAATTATACTTATTCGTGTTGAAAGATCAAAAGAACTTTCAAAAAGCATTGGACCTTTTAGAAGGGCCTTTAGCACATACCTGTAAAGTAGAAGCAGAAAGGAAAAGAATGTGCATGGATTTGATGAAACAATTAAACAACTACGATTCAGTGGTTGACTTGAGCAAGCAAATGATAATGGAAAGGTAAAACTCTCATTTTTGTGAACTATAGTCCGGATGATTGGGATCTACATTTAAGTTATATGGAATCACTTCAGCAATCTTCTAACCATGTAGACGAAAGGTACATTTTGAATGTCTTAAAAGACCTAGTGCTATAGTAGATTTTTATCATTCACTACAATCCACTGTATTGGAGGAAAAATATGTTAAACGAGGACCGTTTATGGCAGAAGCTTATTTCCTTCGCCAGTCAGGTTCTTTCGGTATGACGTCTCACTAGTAATTGATTGAATAGATTTGTTACCAAACGTAATCATAAAATATGTGAAGCAATTTGGAACCACTTTGTCATGTTTTGAAGACTTATTTCCAATCCTGCCAAGTGTGCCCGAAGATCAGTATGAATACTTGTTGAAAAACCTGGAAGATTTAATCACACTGAAAGTGAATGGTTCTGATTCTGAGAGAGTTCGTTATTTTGTTCTCAAGCGTTTTTAGATCAACCAGACCAGACTTAATTTGAGTTGCTTAAAACTGATCAGATTTGTGAAATATTCTTTGAACACAATTGATTCTCAACGAGAAATTGACCAACTTTTGGACTTTTACAGAGATATTCAAAGTTTAGGTAATTCTTCCCCAATCTAAGCGTTTAGATGTGATAGAAAGAGAAAGGCATCCAGGCGATGACTATTTAATTTTGGCAGTTCACTACAAATTAGATGAATATTTTGTAGACAGAGGTAATACCTGTAGCTTATATATGTCAGAATGTAAACAAAAGCTATTTGATGCACTGGTTCTTTTGGAGTTTGCTTTTGAAAGAAGCAAATACAATTATGTAATCAAGATACTTTTAATTCGAATTTATTTCGAACTTGGTAAATAGTGAAGATCACCTTACTTTTAGGGGTATCACAACGACCATTGGACCTCACAGTGTCCATGGAAATTAAGCAAATTCAGCTGGATACGTTAAGTTTTCTTTATACCGACTCATTGGAATATTTTGGGCAAGTTAGACCAACAATCACCCAACTTAATCGAACTTTGACGATTTATGAACGCAACATGATAGAGGTTTTAGTAGTTTTAAGTTTATCCATTTCTAGACACCAGAAATGATACTCCAGGCCTTTAAATTCGGATCATTCTCTAAAATACCGGAGTTTATCGATTTCAGAGATCAACTTAGTCAATCAATACAACGGGCTATTACCAACAGACAATTAGTTCGTGTTAAACTCTTGGGTGCAATGAATTGGACTGAATTGCAGGAAATGCTACATTCGATTGATTTGGAAGCCTTAAGTATAGGTAACAAAATTTTAGGTAATTGATTCTAGATGGAGCTTGTCCATTTTTAAGTAAACCATTCTGGCTTATATATAGACGTGGATACATTGGCTGATAACAGGGATGTTCGAATTGTCACGAAGTTTGTCAACACGGAGCAGACTATTTTGTCAAACATCAGAGGGCAAGAATTCCCTAAGTCACGGGGCACTACGAGAACTTCATGGATAAATTTATTCACTTATATTCCTTTACTTTTGTCTAATATTGTATCACCGGAAGGTAGCGCAAAGCAGATGGTATCGACTGAAGATTTTGAAAAATTTATCAAAGAAAGTGAAATGGTAATCCTATGTTTCATTCATATTTCATCACAGTCTTCATTGGAGTCCCTTCAAGCTAGAGTGTTGGAATTATTACAAAAACATAAAGCCGGCATCTTAGTTCAACAAGAAATGAGCGAGATTTTTGTCGAAATGAAAGGTAATCCATTTCGTTTTAATATTGTAAAAAAGATACTTCAAGTCGTTTACAAAAGCTTATGAGTCAAAAACGCCCACTCTTAACTTTTGATTTTTGTCAGGATATGACCTGGCTTTTGGAAGCATATAATATGGCATGTATATTTACGGTGTTAGAGAAGGATCGTGAATGGAGTGTAGAGTTAACGAAACAGTTGAAAGAATTAAAGAAAGCTCTAAGTAAGTTTCACTCCAGTATCACCTCGTATTCAAGAAGCAGCACACAGTATTTTGAAGGAAATTTGTTAGATTTAAAGGTTGGTTGTTAAATGTATTGAGACTAGGTTCATAAAAACGTAATGGAATTCTCTATGCGAAGCTGGGAGAGCACCGTTAATGGGTTCTCATCTATTTTGGATGGAAGATTGAATGTTTTAACAGCTGTTAACTGTTAATTTACTTTTTGCACTTAACCATTGTTCGAATACATACAACTTACTAACAAATGAATTTTGGTTCGTTAAGATTGCATTATCATATGCGCATAATTTTAGTTTCATTGACTAATATTGCACTATCTATAAGATTAATCCCAAGTTTTGATCAGACTCTTTTGAATATTATGTTTAAGCTTCGGTATGAAAAAGCGCGATATTAGTTGGTTGTCTTTTTCTACAAAATGGCAAGCAAGGAAAAGAAAGTGCAGTCTAGAGAGAAAGAGAAAACGAGAGAGAGAGATTGTATGGAGAATAAAACCGGATCCTTTATATTTCCAAGTGGTTCAAAATACGGTATAAATTGTTTCGTTTATTCCAGACGGAGAATATAAAGAAGTAGAAGGATTATTGATAAGAAATGGACAAGGAGTTCATTATTGTAATTTGACACAATCAACCTACACAGGACAGTGGGAAAACGACAAAATGAATGGGAAAGGTTTTCTCGTTGTAGTACTAAACCATAGGTAGGATTGATTTTGCTTCTGGAGCACATTATGAAGTAATAAAGACTTGAATTAATAAATAGGGTCTTTGGAAAGATAATCAATATCAAGGACAGGGTGTTTATGGTAATTTGTGTTTTGTAACTAAACGTGTTCAGGTTGGAGTGATGGAAGTACATTATCTGGAGAATGGAATGAGCAATGTGTGAATGGCAGTAGTTTATATCAAGACGCAGATAAACAAATTTGGACAGGAGATATCACCAAAGGCATGGCTACCATTCTAACTCCCAACATTTACCAAAATTGATAACTTTTCGCGTTTAAGAAACTCTTTACTACAACAGTATGAGTTTAATGTCCTAATAAAACTGTGTGAAATTGATTGGTTTTTTTTGTGTTTTAATTTAACCTATTTCGTATTTGTGTGATGTTATCATTCAGTTTTATTCATCATAAAAAACCCTCGAAATTTTCACTCCCAATTCTAAATGATTACCGTTCAAACTAGTGCATTTGCTGATCAAAAGCCAGGTACTTCTGGTCTTCGAAAGAGGGTTTTTATTTCATTTGAACTTGTTGCTAATGCATTTTAGGTACTTTGTTTTATTGCTAATCTGGTCAGGTATTTAATTTTTAATTATCTCATCAAAAGGTGACTGTGTTCCAACAAAAGAATTATACTGAAAACTTCATTCAAGCCATCTTATCTTCAATTGAAGCTAAAGGTGCGTCCTTGGTTGTCGGTGGAGACGGTCGCTATTTCTCAAATGAAGCAATTCAAATCATCATTAGATTGGCTGCAGGAAATGGTGTTAAAAAGCTATATATTGGTCAAAATTGTATTCTATCCACACCTGGTATCATTTATTCGAATCTCACGCTCAGCTGCATCAAATCTCATCCGTAAGTTGAATGCCACTGGTGGAATTCTCCTTACTGCTTCACACAATCCTGGTGGTCCACTCTATGATTTTGGTATCAAGTACAATACTGGAAATGGAGGACCTGCACCAGAAAATGTCACAGAAAAGATGTTCAATGTTGCGAAGACGTTGACTGAATACTATCAGAAAGATATTCCAAAGGTAAATTAATAACTTTTTGCCATATCCATATATTATATACCACTTTTGTTGATAGTCTAATGTCTAGATTGATTTGTCAGTGATTGGTACCCAAACTCATGAAGATCTAACCATCGAAATTATTGATCCAATATCAGATTATGTTCAATTAATGCAAGAAATATTCGATTTTTCAGCAATGAAGGAATTTTTCACATCTAACCCTGAATTTAAATTTCTATTTGACGCTATGCATGCAGGTACATATCATTATATCTCATTTTTAGTCACTGGTCCTTATGCTAAACGTATATTTGTTGAAGAATTGGGTTTACCAGCAACTTCCATCATTAACGCAATCCCAAGTGAAGATTTCAATGGCGGTCACCCTGACCCAAATCTGACAGTATATGCGATTTAAAAGTTTATTTTATTTAGTATGCCCATGAGTTAGTCGAGTTGGTGGAAAAGAATTCAGTAAATTTTGGCGCAGCTTCTGGTAATTTTTTTTACTTGACAATTAGATGGTGATGGTGATCGTAACATGATTATCGGAAAAGGGACTTTTGTGAATCCATCAGATTCAGTTGCAAGTAATGTGGTGGGTATTTAATATTAGTAATTGCTGCAAATGCAGATATCATCCCATACTTTAAAAAACATGGTATTCACGGTCTGGCTAGAAGTATGCCTACAAGTGCTGCAATTGATCGAGTTGCGCATAAGAAAGGATTACAAGTGTATGAAGTCCCAACTGGTTGGAAGGTAAATATTTTCTGTTTAATTCTGTTTAGTTTTTTGGCAACTTGATGGATGCCAATAAGCTTTCTATCTGCGGAGAGGAAAGTTTCGGCACTGGATCCAACCATGTTCGTGAAAAGGATGGTATTTGGGCTGTGTTAGGTATTATTTCGGGTTTTTGACTTCTTAAAAGCATGGCTTTCCATTGTTGCTCACGAGAATAAGAAAAAGGCTGGAACCACGTTACAGGATATTCTGGACAAGCATTATGCCGAATATGGCAGAAACTACTTTTCTCGATACGACTTTGAAGAAGTTGACGGATTTGGTGCCCAAAAAATGATGGAAATGCTTCGTAGCCTATCTGGAACATCATTTGTTGGATCTGTAATTGGAGAATACACCGTCAGTCTTTGTGACGATTTTTCTTACACGGATCCTATCGATCAAAGCGTCTCAACAAAACAGGTATTATTCAAACGTTATTTAACATTAGGGTTTGAGAATTATCTTTAGTGATGGTTCCAGAATTGTATTCAGATTATCAGGAACTGGATCGCAAGGGGTAGGAATATGCATTGCTGACGTTAGGCAACCGTCCGATTGTATGTTGAAAAATACACAGTAGATGATTATTCTCAACCTACTCAAGAAGCCATCCAAGATTTGATTGCTATAGCGTTGCAAGTATCAAGATTGAAAGAGTTTACTGGTCGCGAAACACCTACTGTTATAACCTAAATAAAGTTTATTGATATTAAATAATGTTACACAATCTACATCATACTGCCTATTAGTACCCGACTTGAGTATAGTATTACTATAATCAAATGAATATTTTGACAATCATTTATTGCATATTCAGACTAAACCTCCAACAATGGCTTTACGAAGAACAAGAACTTCAAGCACTCATTTTTTAGTCATAATCATGTTCTTCGTTATCAGTTACGGTTTAACGACATAATGACGAAGAATAATCTAACTTGCACCATCCATTTGTATGTGATGTATCCATTGTTGTTATAGAGCAGCTTTGAAATTTACATTATTCATAAGAGTGTAATTCTAATTGCTCTTTATGTTTTGAAATGAATATCCAGAGCTAAGGAAATTAGTGTTAAAACAGATTAGTAGTATAACCCAGTTGAGCAAACTAACTCAAATTATTGAAGATCAGAGATGTAGTTACGGCTGTTATCGTCCAAGTGTGATGGTAATACTTCATCTCATTGTCTGCCCTCTGTATTTTTCACAAAACTTGAATGAAAACCATCAGCACCAAATCGAATGGATTTTATCCTAAACTAAAAGTGATGTCGCAATTATTTACAATTACATGTCTCCTCACTGTTGGTTGGTTATTGTTGAATACGCAAGATCTGTCAATTTCAATCAAACCTGACGTTCCCCTGGATCCTCAATGCCCATTGATAGTCCCATCCAACTCTCCTGTCCCTGAAAACAGAAAACGATTACACAGTCTATTATCTGAAGATCATCAATTGATCATCTTGCCATCGTCCCCTCGAGTGACTCGTCTTGGTGGGGATATGGAACTTCCAGGTTGGAGACAGTCTTCAAATGTAATCTCCACAATTATTAAAATTGATATAGATTATGTATGTGTTGGGTGAATATTCAATTTCAGATTCGT
The DNA here is from genome assembly GCA_025399215.1 of Globomyces pollinis-pini. Lineage (NCBI taxonomy): Eukaryota > Fungi > Chytridiomycota > Chytridiomycetes > Rhizophydiales > Globomycetaceae > Globomyces > Globomyces pollinis-pini. The sequence goes on along the minus strand of MU621200.1, from coordinate 24,213 downwards.
ACATCCTCATTAATCGAACCGAAACTTCTTTGGCAATAACGATTCTATTACCTGCCCAATCGCAAAAAGAAATTGTATTCTCAGGTGCTGTGCCAGATCTATCATCTATCAAACAAAAGTATGCAGTTGAGTCTGTAGATTACATTACAAACCTATCAAACTTTATCAATGACCATTCTACCATACTATCACCTGAAAAAGGAATTGAAAAATTGCTGTCTGATCAATTAAAACAGTCTTTGAAGTCAAAAAGTAGTTCGGTGAAGTTTAGTGAAGAAGTCAATGAATTGTTTATTGAATCTAGATTCATTAAATCTAAAGCCGAATTAGAATATTTGACTTATGCAAGGTATATTTTAGTTTACTCATATTCGTAGTCAAGTAGCTGCTATCTCACATCTGTTTATTAATGAAAGTATTCATAAATTGGATTTCGTTAGTGAATCTAAATTAGCTTCTTTGTTTGAATATGTATCCACTATTTGTCAATGTCGACTGCAAGCTTATAATCCGATTGTAGGTGCTGGCTCACATGGTGCTGTTTTACATTTTCCAACTGGTGAAACCGATGATGGTGGGAATTCCAATATTGGCTTGAAAGATTTAATTTTGATTGATGCTGCTGGTGCTTTCAAAGGATATGCTTCTGATCTGACTAGAACCTATTCTCGTATTGATTCTGAAAGAAAACGAGTCTTGTCAAAAATCGTACTGGATGGACAAAGCGAAGGTATCAAAGCGCATAAAGTGGGCAACAATGTATGTATATCTATGAAACGATAATTGTAGTGGTCAGATGTAGTGGATGCTACCAATGAGAAGTTACTGGAGGGGTTGATCAGCAACAATTTTTTTACGACACAAGATTTGAAGACATTGATTGATTCAGGTGTCATTTCTATTTTCACTCCTCACGGTATTGGGCATCCTGTGGGATTAGATGTACATGACCCTGTTCCAGCAACGTTCAAGACTGCCAATGTGACGTTTATGGGACTTCGCGATCAATATCCATTGAAGCTGTCGTTTGACTATACAATTGATATTGGTCAAGTACATACAGTGGAACCTGGTATCTATTTTGTTCCTTATCTTTTGGATTTGGCCAAAAATGACGAATCACTAGCGGTGGCCCATTTGATTAACTGGGACACAATTGACCAGTATCGTGGTATTGGTGGTGTTCGTATTGAAGACGTTGTAGCAATCAATTATGAAGGGAAGTCTGTGATTTTAACCAAAATCTTTTCTAGTAAATAAAAAAGAAACGGATCAACTGTTGATATACGAATTGCGGTTGCGGAGCTTGTTGATAAACTGTTTGGGTTTGTTGAAAAAGGTGTGGTGTTTGTCTATTTGGTTTTTGTAAGCTAGAATTACAATCCTAAGATATTGATAAACCTTCACCTAGCAAGCCAGTATTTCATTCTATAAGTATTCAACGTGTTGAAAAACAATCATTTCGATTCAATATGATGAACAAATAAGTGCTCTTAATTGGCAATTATATCAATGATTGATATCATATCAAGACCGGAACTGATCGATGAGCTGCATTCTGTATTTGCTACTCTATCAAGAGCGGTTAAGTCTTCGGGTAGAGACCGCCATTTAATCTATGAGGTAGCATAAGTTCCTCAATATTCATATAATCTTATAACAAAAATTCTTATATAAATTGGATAGAACTTTAGGTAGTTTGGTGTCGATTCAGATGCACTGTGAACTATTTGGTATTAGCAACTACAGAATTCAATATCGCGAAACAAATAGAAAGTGTTAGAGATTTGTGCAGGTTTTTATTACATCAATATCTATAGGGTAATAATAATATTAAAGGGTATTTTCTGGTATTCAAGATGATGGATTTGATCCCACAACTGTACTTCTGGACATAAAGCTGACTCCACGGCCACCTGGACAAGGAACATATTCCCAACTGGAGTAGATTCGACCAGCACCAACAGCACCTAATTCTTCCATCATATGTTGAGAGATATCTACACCAGTTCCACAAGATTCGCAACGATCGGCAACAGGTCCAACAGTAGTTCGTCCATTATAAGTTACAGCAACACATTGACCACATCTGCTTCTATCATATAAAGAAGCACCCACGGCAACAAAGTAGTTTTGATCGATAGGGTTATTCTCACAAGCACCAACACCGAAAGGACCTCTTTCACTTGGAGGACCATAATAAGTAACAGAACCATCAATAGGAGCGGCATTAACAAGAGTGAGAAGGGATAATAGGCTTAAAACGTTTGAGATCATTTCTATGATTTTATTGATTGTACAGATAATGTTTTAACACTGTCTATTTATAGCTGTTAAAATCTTTAAATTCTTTATTTTCTTCGTGCCATCAACTTCCCAATCTGTGAAATTTTAACCAAGTTCTTTATTTTTTCGTGCTCTTAATTGCGTTAAGAGTCACTTGTGGTCACTATCTAAGTCAACAACACTGACATTAATGATTCTTTGATCTGATTTCCTTCAGCTTGATCATGGTTTGATCATCTAATATATTGATACTGTCTTATAGAGTTATTACTTTAAAAAAATGAAATAATCTACTTGTTTACATTATTTTATTAGTTAGTTTACAAGTATTGATTCTACTATTCCATTGATTATTAATAGTATCTTGCTCAATATGGGTCTTTATTCTGTGTTCAAGGTCTCTGACTCCCAAACGAAAAAAAACCTACATGTGTCATTAGAGATGGAAACTTTAAAATAAGGAAATGAAAATAAGGGAATACAAATATTACAGATCAAAGTATCATCTTTAAACACCTCAGTTATCATCAAAGACTAATAATAAGTCAGTATGGGAGAAGCAAACCATTGTAGTCTTAACAACAGTAGTGAAAACTAGTTACTGCCTACATAGTAAAAACAAAAATATTGTGAATAACATGACAGTAGATAGTAAGACTGCAACTATTAACGGAACACTATAGAAATACAAATGTGGTTGGTAACTACACAGCCAATCAAATTCTATACGAAACACTAAAGTACTCAACACTTCGCCCAAGGCTCAGTCTCTTCCTATACAAAGGATTAAACTGAATACTGGTATCATAAACAGGATATTGTTAGTCCATTGAATGTTACTTAAAAAATCCTGAGTTGAGATGATTGAATCTTTCATTTACAAACCCATTTGAATCATTATCATCAGTTGATAATCCCATCTAAAATCAAATAAAAAACGTTTTGATGAATTGGAAGGGAAAAATTGTGGAGTTTAAAAATTCATCACTACAAATGAGACCCGTCACCAAAGTGCTGCTGATTGGGTAACGAAATAGACTAATAACCAGGGTTTTGTTCCATGTTATATATATATTCTCCATCTTTGATATTTACTTCACCTCTCCTATCATTCATGGTATGACCCCGGTTCTTCCTCCTTCTCCTCCCGCAAAACGACTCTTATTGGCTGTTGGTATACTATCCTTTTTGATCTTAACTCTTCTTAGCCGATGGACTTCGCGCTGATAAGATTTATGAAGACGATATGAAGAGAGCTCCATTTTTGAGACAGAAAGTAACTTCACTAGGTCGATGGGGAGTCTCACACACACACGTCCCAACCGAATCTAGGCCTGGTCATGTTGCCCTTATCGCTGGATTTTATGAGGATGTATCAGCAGTCACCAAAGGTTGGCAAACCAATCCTGTCAATTTTGACTCAGTCTTCAACCAGTCTAGACATACTTGGTCGTATGGATCGCCAGATATTCTTCCAATGTTTTCTTATGGAGCTGCCGATCCTAGTAGTGTAGAAATGTTTATGTATGAAGCAGATGGAGAGGACTTTGCAAAAGATGGTACAGAGTAACTGTTAACATTCAGATGCATCGGATTTGGATACTTGGGTATTTAATGAATTCGAATTGTTATTTGATAATGCAAAGAAGAACAAAACCTTACACGATTTGTTGCACAGCGATCAAATTGTATTCTTTTTACATCTACTTGGGATTGATACAAATGGCCATGGACATCGACCATACTCTACACAATATTTATCAAATATTAACATTGTTGATGAAGGATTGCGAAAGGTTGAACAAATGATGGAAGACTTTTATGGAGCAGATGGAAAAACTGCGTATGTTGTAACAGCAGATCATGGGATGAGTAATCGAGGTATGCATCAATTTATCTGAACCGATTTAGGATCTCACGGAGATGGAGATCCCCAAAATACAGAAACACCTTTAATTTGTTGGGGAGCTGGAATCGCGAAACCAAACCAAACGCACCCAACCGGTCATGACAGCATTTCGCGCGACTGGGGTCTTGAAAAATATCAGAGAAACGATGTTGAGCAAGCTGACGTTGCACCCTTGATGGTAACCGAACTGTGTTAAAACATCTACAGTCAAGCTTAATTGGAGTCCCCTTTCCCGTCAATTCAGTTGGAAAGTTACCCATTGATTTTTTGGACAACACTGAGGAATACAAGGCAGAAGCAAAATTTGCAAATGCTAAAGAGATTTTAGCTCAGTATATACTCAAATCAGAATTAAAAGAAAAATCGGAGATCATGTTCCAGCCTTTTAAACCTTTGGTTAATTATACAAGTCGCCTGTCAGAAATTAAGAGTTTGATTGATGAAAAAGACTATGATTTGGCAGAGAGAAAAAGTGACTTATTAGTAGACCTTGCCATTGAAGGTTTAAGATATTATCAAACGTACAGTTGAGATGGATTTACCCTTAGGTACGATTGGCTATTGCTCCGCACAATTGTGTCTTTTGGATACTTTGGCTGGATAGTGTTCTCTTCCGTATTTATCATCAAAACCTACTCCTTAAATGAAGCTCCATTCAATACAAGTGTCACTACCAGGGTAGTTTCCGCTATATTGTTTTCTATTCTAGGCTTCTTTTTGCATTCAAAGGATTCGCCAATCTCTTACTATGCATACTCTATATTCCCTATCTTTTTCTGGTCTAGAATTGCACAGGACTATTCATTTATCAAAACTTTAGTTTCCAATACATTTTCTGGGAAGAATTTTTCAACATTTATACATACCTTACTTTATATATTTACTCTAGAAGTTCTGGTAATTCATGTTCACTTATCCACAGGTCCTTTCTTATTTCTATCGTGAATTATTGACTATATGCCTACTATTTATCGGTTTAATATGGCCAATGACTTTGAACAAGGAATTTTGTGAAAGGCACTGCTCTATTTTGCGTACCTGGAGATTGGTAACTGTTGTTACAAGTGTCTTTACACTATTGCCTGTGGAATTGGAAGAAAATATCATTTTAGTGTGAGTTTCGATTTTGATAACGTTTAGAATATTTGGTGGATCGCTTATTGTGATCACTGGAATTTTAGCTGTAATCGTGGTACCCCGATATATCAATGCGGCATTACCATTAGCAGAGAAACGTGTTTCGTTAGTGCAATCCAGCGGTTTGATGGATATTGTTTGGTTACAGCTATTCATCATTATGGCTTCATTATTAATTATGTTTGATACTTCAAGATCTTTGGCTGCAAAGAACGGTTTGCCACCATTGAATGCAATTCTGAGTTGGATGATATTGGGTATATTTCAACCACTAACATCATGTAGCATCATGCTTCATTATTCCAATTTTTGATCGATTTTCAGAAAAAGAACATTATCTGAAGCGACTTGTGATTGTATACCTTGCCTTTGCTCCGGTTTTTACGTTGTTGAGTGTTAGGTAGAAAGTTTTATTATCTAATTGTAGTTTTGAAACTCTCTTTTACATTTGCTATTCTTTAACTATTTTTGTATGGATGTTGATTGAACAACAAGTTTACTTTTTTGAAAACAAAGCTTACAATGGTTATACTTACATGGTTTGTACACCGTTTGAACTTACATTGAATTAGGATATAACTACTCGTGACACCAATCAACATATCAGGTCTTTGAAAACAGGAGATATGAGAATAGCCAGTTTCTTTTTATTATTTATCAATGTTGGTTTTTTTGGAACTGGGAATATGGCATCAATATCATCCTTCACAATTGAATCTGTCTATCGATTTACAACTATCTTTGATCCTTTTTTAATGGTACATATAACTGATGTTAATCCTAGGGCTCCCTTGTAATTCTGAAAATCTTGATTCCATTCTTTTTACTCAGTTCTGTGCTATCTTTACTATCTAGATCCCTGGAGTTACCACCATTTTCATTGTTTCTACTTGTATTATCCACTACCGATATTATGACCTTGAACTTTTTCTTTTTGGTCAAGGATTCAGGTAGTTGGTTAGAAATTGGAACAACCATATCCCATTTCTGTATTGCAAGTGCCTTTATTGTGTTTCAAATCTTGTTATTCAGTGCAGGCCACTTTCTCGTTGGTGGAGTTCTAATTCCTGCCAAGATGAAAGTTAAAAGTCACTAGCAAATAAATTCAAATACCAAATCTAATATTTTTTACTCACTCTCCTTAAAGTGATAATTCGGTCAGGAAATTCGGAAGCCTATTTACGTGTGGTTGCTTTCCTCTCTATACGTTAAGATTGGGCTTAACGCTGCTATTCTTCAAACCTTTGGTCAATTATACTAATCGTCTGTCGGAAATGAAGAGTTTAATTGATGAAAAAGACTATGATTTGGCAGAAAGAAAAATGAAGCATTTGTAGACTATGAAGATATTATCAATCGTACAGTTGAGATGGATTTATCATTAGGTACGATTGCCTATTGCTCCGCACAATTGTGTCTTTTGGATACTTTGGCTGGATAGCCTACTCCTTAAATGAAGCTCCATTCAATACAAGTGTCACTATCTTGTTATTCAGTGCAGGCCACTTTCTCGTTCTCATTCCTGTTAAGATGAAAGTTAAAGGTCACTAACAAATAAATTCGAATACCAAATCTAATATTTTTTACGATTATATTATAGATAATTGGTTGCTAACTCCGAAATAAACACAAACAATGCTTCTCTAAATTCTTGAATATGTTCAGCAGTCAAGTTACTATTTGAAATTCTCCAGAGTGCATTATCACCCGGCTTCATGGTTAGATCTTTGTCGATTTGCTGATATCTTTTGGCTAGTAACTCTGTAATTGCCAATACATAAATTCCACAATCAAATCCATTTTCTTGCTGAGGAGTTGGTATAGGAACAAAAAATGATTGCGGCGATGTATTAATTAGTTTTGCTAATTTGGATTTATATGTTTCTGTGAGTTTCCTGTTTGCATCGTGTAAACTATCATAATAATAAAATGCGTTGGTGGGTCGATAATAGACTAACAAAGACCTAAAAGTCAGTTAAAGACACACATACCAATGGGATCCACCAGCTTGATCGCCTTGATTATCGTTAATTGGTAAGAATATAAGTTGTTTAGACTTTAAATCTGGAGGCCAAACTCCCTCTAAGCTATCAGGATCAATGAACTGAGTCATTAAATAAACGATTGCTGGTCTGATAAATGCTATGGAGGACTGATCTGAAAATGCATCAATTTCAAAAAACTCGTATTCAAATTCCAAGATTGTATCATTTAACCACATTCCAGGTCCAACAGATGCTAAATCCTGTGGATAAGCATAATTCAAGTACCTCTTCGTATATCTGTACATCCCCATACATCAAAATGGATTTATTGGCCATTTTGATTTGGTAAATTATTTTGACCTCCTTTTTCCATTTATATGTTCAAGGACGCAGTGGCAGCTAAAGTATTCCAACAATTGGCCGTCATTCCATCATATTCTGGATTAAACAATCTGGATGTGGATGGTCTCAATCTGAACTTGACTGTTGTAATGTCCACAAGAGACTTTACACAGGCATCTAAAGGAAAAGTTCTACAGAATATTCAATATTCTTTAGATGGAAAAAAAGCTCTAGAATTCTATCCAGTTCATTTACATGAATCAATTGGTTTTAGTTGCTACTTCTCCCAGCAAACGATCTCAAGCAACTCAAATAACTGTTGGTGAAAAACGATTTATTGAAGTAAATCTAATTTGCTTAGTATTAGGTTAAGGGTTTGAATGGATCTCGAACCGTTGAAGTGACAAAGGCCCATGGAGATTTTTATGTTGACGGGTGGCGTTATTTCACTCACAAGAATTAGGGTATTATGGCAGTATGACTTGGTCTAGTGATGAAAGTAAAATAATGTACACTGCACAGGCATTATCACCAGAAGATGATATCATTACATACTTGATTCTGGTGAAGGATATACTGGAAGGTGTACTTCAACAATCGTATTGATAGATCTTTTTTCTGAAGTTGATTCCGTTACCGCATTAAGTAATCTGGAGTTCTTTGGAATCTCGCAGCCATTATTTACATCTGATTCATCGTCACTGTATTTTATTGGTATTCCAACAGAAGCTGTCCAACTTGGAATTAAATTTTGCACCAATAGACGTGCTGCGCTTTATCAGTGTGATTTAGATGGTAAAAATGTCAGAAAACTTTCTAGGGAAGGATACAGTGCTCGTTTTCCACGTTTATCACCAAATGGCACTTGTCTATTTATCCAGTGCTGTGGGTAAACCGCACGATTCTTGCGCCGAGTTAGTCAAATATGATATCATTTCCGGTGCTGAAGAAGTCATTGTTCCAATTGTTGACGTAGCTCCTTCTAATCAAACATTTCCGGGATTATATACAACGAATTTGAAAGAAATGATATGGGTTTCTGTAGGGGACGGATATGTGATACTATTAGACAGCTATTGGAGAAGTAGAACGGTTATATTGGCCGTACATCTCGATTCCAAGGCTGTGGTGAATTTGACACCCACCGGAACTGAGTCTTGGAGTCTATTAGGTACCTCTGAATGCGGACAGATTATAGTAACCAAGTCTGCGCCAAATCACCCCTCTGTATTGGTCTATGGAAAATTTGACTCAGAATCGCCAATAGATTGGAATGTTATCACTAAACCACCAATAAAGCGAGGTAAGAATGCTAAGTTGGCTAAATTTAGAAACATTGGCACTTCTCCAGCAAATAAGTTATAGTATTAATAGTATTCCTGGCCGAGACTCCAACCTGGAAGTGGTATTGATCAAGTCAAATTCCAAGCTTCATTCATTTGCAAAAACAGGTTCAACACCTTTGATAGTAATGCCTCATGGTGGTCCGTAAGTAACTAATATTAACACTAGGCATGGATGTACCTCAACTTCATTTTCGTTCAATATTGCGGCATTCTGTTCTTTAGGATTCTCTTGTTTAGTTGTCAACTACACAGGCTCGACTGGCTTTGGAAATGACTCGATCAAGTATTATTTGAGTAAGAGTATTTATAATCAGGAAATTGATTGGAAGAATTGGAACTCTGGACATTGATGATGTTCACTCAGCTGCATTGTGGGCATCTAAGCAGAGTGGCATTGATTCACAGAATGTATTCTTGCATGGCGGATCTCATGGAGGGTTCATCACTGCCCATTTATTGGCTAGGGATCCAGGTTTTTACAGAGCAGGGTGTCTAAGAAACCCTGTGATTAATGTCGGCGCAATGGTATCCGATTCTGATATCCCTGATTGGACGTTTGGAGAAGCTGGAATTGAGTTTGATTCCAGAGTACCAAAGTTACTTTCTCCTGAAGGTTTTATAGATGGTGCTTCTCATTCTATAGATTATGTAAAGATGTATGGGGCTAGTCCAGCATCTCAAATCAAAGATAAAGTTTCACCAGCACTGTTGATGCTTGGAAAGGGAGATCGAAGAGTTCCTCCTAGTCAGGGTTTGCGTTGGGCAGAATATCTTAAAGGTGCTGGTCATGATATTCAGTAATGATTGCGAATTAACTTGAACAGAACTTTAATGTTTCCGAATGTGGGACATGCGCTGGACACTTTTGAAGCGGAACGGTATGGCTTTGAAGCAGGAGCATCGTTTTTCATTCAACATCTCAGAATTTAAAATACAAAAGGTGTAGATCTGTTCATTTCAATTAAGAATAAAAATTGTTATCACAGGAATGAAACTTCACAAGAGGGATAACGAGTGATGACATTTTGAATTGGGCGTCAATTATGACATGGAAAAGAATCGCTTTGAAGCCTGGCTCAAAGTAATTGTAGCCTATTTCGCAAGCCACTTGAGTTTTAAAAGTAAAGTGTGTAATGAGACACGAGATTTATGGTTTCTTCCCTAGTGAACTCGGTTCTAGCTGTATCCTTAGTACTAGGAGCTCATAATCTGTATCTTTGTATCAACGCGGCTCTCAGAAAACCATTGCAAATTAATTACGTTCAAGTCGTTGCATCAATATTCCAATTAATCAATCAACTCTGGTTATTTGCATTTTCAAACTTTAAAGCCAAAACGTTTGGTATGAATTGTAGACTGTATCAGGATATTGATTTCATTTGTTTCTACATTTTTCAGAATTTATCCATTGGAGTTTTGATTTTTAGAACTACGATTCTGATTCCAAAAGAATACCAAAAAATGTCTAGAATTGCACTGGTCGTAGTGCTTTTGATTGCATCTAGCTTTGGAATCCACTCAAATGCATACAGAAACACGTTTGTTGATAATGATGGTTTATGTGCAAGTATCTGGTTTTCTACAACAAATACCATCCATGTAATGATAAACTTCTTTATATACCTGGCATTGTTTGGAATATTTGTGATTCCTGCTTTTAATTTCTACAGTAACGCACACTCCAATTCTCGGTCTTCTTTAGGTGATATTCTATTTTCGGTTTCGTTTCGTGTCGCAATTGCGATGATGGGATTTCTTATTTCAACAATATTTGCAGTTACTGGTGTTTGGGGAAATAACTTTCAAATTGAATTCTCTCTTGAGAACTATTGTTCAATAACGGCTTCAACATTCGCCATTAAGGCAGATGGATCAGCAACTAACCAATTGAATTCTACAATCAAAAGCATTAGAGACCCATCACAGTATAATACCGGAAGCACACTTGTGTAATATAATATCTGTACAAAAAAGTTTACATTATGTGATGAGTTTATTTGCAGCTCAAAATATTGTCTCTTCCATTGCCTCTTCAATCCTTTGTTCTAATTCAAAGTCTCTCAAATCATTGAAAGATGTCTGCCGTAATTGACGATGTGGTTCCAAAAAGGGATCGTTATTATTCGACGATGTTGAGTGGAATAATGAGGTTTCATAAGTTGGTGTTGGTGTTGCAGGTAAATTTGTCAATATACTTGGACTTAAGCGGGGTGGAGATTCCCGACGTGACAAAGAAGCTTCTCCACTAACAGAACTTGAAGAGGATTCACTTTCTGTCGAATCTTCATCGAGATCCAAATCGTTCGGATTAACTTGGCTATTATTAGGATGAGGTTTAGGGGATATAATATGCTTGTTTGATATCAAATATACAATAGGCTCTATGGCATTTGGCAATGCCGAGACTTTTGACTTGTATGAAGGAGTTTCGCTATAATTTGACATAGTTTCGCTACAACGAGACAGTCTGCCATCGTTACACACAGGTTTAAGGACAGATGGTTGGTATACTTTCTGCGTACATCCATGATCTTCTTTTTCTTGGTATTCAGGAACCCATACTTCTAGAGGACCGACTACTTTGTTATAATCCTAACGTTAAGGTCATCCTCGTCACTTACAAGAGTGGGTACAATATCCTGTTCATGTTCTAATAATCTTTCGCACTCTACTTTTCCGATATTAAACAAATAGCACCCAGCTTCTATACATATACTGTCTGCACCAAAGAGATCAATCGTAACTGAAATTGTATGTCGGACTTGCAAAAATGCTTGACGAGGTCGAATTTGATGACAAATGTGGTCATCAGATGGTATGATTGGCCGTGCAGTAGTTGGACTGAACCCACCAACACCTGGTAATTGAATGTAAACCTCTCGCTCGACATATATTCCATCACCAGTAACATCTCGATCTTCAGGAATTGTAAGTGTTGCTGCTTTCTCGACCAACTAAAACAATTAAGAAAATAGAATACATCAGAGCTGTCGCTATCGGCGGGAGTTGCGATTTCGCCATCTGATCGACGGATGATAGTTCTTTTACGTTGTGGTGATAATCGACTTAATGAAGAGTATTCACTTTGAGACCATTTCAGTATTTCAGTTACACCTTTAATTCTGGAAGGTCTATCATGCGACCATGTGTTTGGATAGTCATCTTGAACACAACATCTATCTTCACCAACTATATGTGTCTCTTTTAATGTGAAAGTCACATTTGAGATTCTAACTCCTTGGATTCTTGCGTAATCATCATTTACCAACATTCGATACCCGAACCTTATCTGATCATCAGGTCCATAAACACTAGCACCAACAACAATATCATATTCAATCGGCACAGCTCCAACATGTGACTTCCAATGTCTTTCCTTAATAATTAAAATCGAATTGGTATACTTCTGGGTGTAACAATAGTGGAATGAGTCTTGGGTCATATACAAAGAATGGTGATAAAGTGATATCCTTTTTAATAACAGATGGAATCCAAGGAAAACTTGATGGTTTCGTGAAAGAAGCAGATAGAGTGTACGATATATTAGTCATATAGGTACTGCCATATTTGTAGCCATACACTCTTGTGGATGGTGGGAGCAGCTAATATAAGATTTTTCTGATCTCTAATACCTGTGAACAAGGTCCAAATCCATTCGTAATAGGATCATGACCTGGAATAGCGATTTCAAAGGGTATATCTATAAAGTTGTTCACACCTTCCAGTTCCAATGTATCTATCAAACAGTAAGACTCTTCAAACAAGGTTTTGCTTCTATAAAGAGTTTCTACAGAATGTGTAAATCTATTTTCCATCATTCCACGAAAAGTGATAGTCAATGATTGAATAGTGATTGGCAAGGGATAGTGTATCCGAATAAGACCTCTTGCTACACATTCTTCTAGTCCGTAGTAACCGTTTAGAAATGAATCATGTCCTGGTAATGGGAGTATGGATAAAGTTGACATGAGTCAAAAAAGGGCAAAGAGACAAAACAACGGAGAGATCAAGAGAACACAAAATAAAGTAAATTGGACAATAATGTATTTGTATTTATTTGAAAGTGGATAGAAGTTGCTTTACAAATGATACTCCAAGTAATTTCTCAACTTTGCCTTTCTTGTTATTGCTGTCCACGCACTTATTTCGTATGCTGTAGTCTGGATATTCCTTTTCATCTTGAAGATATACGTTGAGTAGCTCTATGCATTTGTATCTTTGTGGTTTAAGCTGAATGCAGTAAACTTACGTAATTGCTTCACTTTGTCGTTTCTTCTTGAGCAAATTACAGACCAAATCCAGTCCAGAGTTTTGCTCAAATGCCTATGATAAATAGATTTGATCACGTACCTGAATGTTTTCCGATGAATCTACGAGAACTGTCTGCAAAGTTTCCAATGTTGCCACTACTATATGTTCTTCTCTGCTGGATAAATATGTCAATAATATCTAAAAAATCAATAAAGCACTTATTTGTTACATTTAGTCGGTGTTTTCTCAATGCCATTTTCTTAGATTCATAATGGATTAGAGATAAACCTTGAATAAGATCCAATACCGTTAACAACTCGAGCAAATCATCTGCTTTTGGTGATTTACATTTTTTGAGCAATTCATAAATTATTCTTTGAACTATGTAGCAAGTTATCATCGGTGATTATCATACTATCACAGGATCGCTGAGAATGAATTACAGTAAACATCAAACGCTCTTCTGTTGTAAACTTGGTGATTAAAGTGCGCAATTGCGTCAAGCCTTGTATTCGAGTTTTACTTGATTCAGCTTCTAGCTTGCAATAATTAGCTATGGAGGAATACCATGCTCACTCCTTCATCTATGAATCCACTTATTTGTAATCTGATCTTTTCAAGTCTTTGCCATTCATGAATTGAATTGTTTTGGGTCAACATATCGAATGGGGATCACGTAAAAGTCAAAATAGTTAAACAACAAAATATTAAAATATACCAAAAAAGGTAGCTGGATAAATAAATAAAACCGATTTTTTAAACTACTTTAATTAAATAAGTAAACTTTTGTTATTAAACATCTGTTGTTGATTTACTGTGATACGATGGAAATTGATAAATTTTATACGAATCATTGCATTAGAATGTACTCAGATTTGCCCAATATTTTCCATTCAATTGCAAAATCGAAACGGTAAGATTGAATAGTGTTTGGTGTTGAACCCAAAATATCCCACCCAATTGAAACTGTAAGATTGAATAGTGTTTTGTCAACATTATAAATAATTAAGAATATGAATTCAAGATGACTCATACGAAATGTTCAATTCAACTCATACCATTGTTAATCAGGATTCAACTGATTATTCCTCCAATGATGAAGAATTACCAGATCATCATACTTACCTAAAAGTATTGATACACTCATCGTCTTTGGCAACTGTCAATGTGATCCCCACAAAATGGGAACCAATATGGCTGAGATTTCTAATTAAACCTCCACACAAAAAATCAAAATCTAGAGATGTGAAAGACGTTCCAAAGACTCATTGGGACATGCATAAAATACACCGTCAGATGCGTGAAGAAGGGTTTTGGAAATACCAGCCCAGTGATGATTAACAAAAACAGTGATATCTCTTAAATAAATTGATGATATAAATGCATTGCATGAGAGAAATTTAGTAAGCTCAAATAAGATAAAATCATATTAATTATGCATTATTTCATGGTTAAGCAATTAAAAATGTCACAATTCTATAGCATTTCCAGATTAGAAAAACGTTTACGTACTCCAAATAGAAATCAGCACGTTGTTAAAAATCATATATACACCCAAGAAACAGCAATATAGTATCTAGTGAAATTTGCAAGCCTGAAGGTGGTGGTTATTAAACTCAAATCTACAGTTTTGCCACTTCGAACAAAAGCTAGCAATGAACTGTGCAGGCCATGATTAGAGATTACAGAGAAAAATAATTCGGTTGGTATTTATACTTCTTTATTTAGTAATGGCAAATCTGATAATTCATATAGGCTCCAACATTGTATTCAAAAGGCATCATTTTCATTGCCAGATCCGAGAGATAGTCCATCGTCAGAAAATACAATTTCTTCACCTTCAGAATCGGTATTACCAATTCCAAAATCATCTTGAAAATCTGCAGCTTTCTTTTCAACTTGAAGATCGGATTTTAAACTCTTAAGCTCGTTATCATTAAATAGACTCCCCATCTTGAGACTTGGTAAGTTGGCTAAACTAGATAGAGATGTAACCTGGGGAGTTAATGGTTGCAAGGACTTGAATTCATTGTCTTTCGCTTTTAAACTGTCACTGGCAACTATTTTCTCTGAAGTATCTTTATCAACCTTGTTGTTATCATTTCTAGGTGTTAAACACAATTGATTTACTTATTGATTGGTATTGACGACTGATTTGTAGGTTTTAACGGAATTTTATTTGGCTGTTCGACCAGCTTATTTCTATTACATTAGTATCACTGTTTCCTAACCTTGTAGCAATACTGTTAGTGATAGCTAAAGCTTCGACTCCTTTCGCCTTTAAATCATTTGCTGTTGTGTTTTTCTCGGCAATTGATTGCTTTCCAAGTTTTGAGAATTCCTCATCTTCTTCATCGTCGTCATCTAAGTGGAAATCTTCCTCGAAATCATCGGATATATAGTCCGCCTCCAACTTACTTACAATGGGTGTTTTATCTTTTAATGCCTTCGTTTCAATAGAACCGGTTATATCCGATACTCCAATGTTTAGAGTTGGTGCTGTACGTGGCTCTTGTTTTATGATAGAGTCAAAAATTTCCTTTTCAGATTTTGAGTTATCAACTCTTTCAGTGTCTGCTTTTGGTTCCATCTTTTTCTCAACGCTTATGCCTATTGGAGTAGGAATCATACTTTTCAGTGGGTTTAAAGGTTTTTGTAAACCTCCTAATGGAGGAAGAGTTCCTAATAGAGAGCCACCAAGCGCTGGTAAACTTGATAGTGACGGTTTTGGCAGTGAAAGAATTCCAGAATTTAGACTTCCACTTTTCAAATCACTTTTGATATGAGATTGGTCTACTTCCGATTTTGAGATATCTATAGGTGCGGCTGTTGTCGTCTTAAAGGGCTGGATTTCACTTTTAGAGGCATCTTTACTGACATCAACGGTTTTATCAATAACATTCTCCTCTTTGATAGGTTCCTTCTTATCCTGTATAACCACTTGTTTAGAATCATCTGTATTTGGTTTTTCTTTAACAGAAGATTCATCATCAAAATCCAACTCATTTAGCAAAGCATCCATATCATCTGCAAGGTCTTTTGCTTCATTTTTTTTGGGCACAGATTTTAAAAACGGCAAAGGTGCAGCCAATAATGCACTGGTATTATTTGAAGCTGCTGGGATTAAGGGAGTGATGTTATTCACTTTTTGCTGAGTGGAGGCCGAATCTGATTTTGAGACAGAAATAGTAGCTATTTTAGATTTGGCTTGAACAGGGGAAGCTTCTTCATCTGAGTCCCAATCGTTTCCTTCAGTCTGAGGGCCAAAATCGCGCTATCATATATAAATCTCCAACAATTTACCTTTAAATCGTAGGTAAAATTACTAGATCCTTTTGCTATTTGATTTTTTTCAAAGTCTTTCTGCATCAAGCTTTTTACATTAGCCAGTTCTTCGTCACTGAAGTGTTAGATTTGTCATATGTTAGCTTACGTCAATTTGTTTAAATTTTTGTTGGTGTCAATTTGTACAATGGCGTCCACTTTATTTTTTGGATCAATTCCTTTCGATGAGTTTGCTTTCTCTGTCACATAATTAATATCCTTTAAATCTTGCTTCAAAGTTGAATTTGTACTGATATGACCAATATCAGACATTACTGGATCCGATGATTTTTTTAGTGTATCATTCTTTTCCGTCACATTTGGCTTGGACTGTTCTGGTAATTTGGATGGCTGACTTTTCTGTTGATTTGATGGTACAAAATCCAAATGATGATGGTCAAGTATTTTTTCTAGGAGTCTGACAATCTAAGGTTATAATTAATCCAGTTACTTGAAGTCTACTTGATCCACCTAGATAGGTTTTATGCTTTGAAATAATTTCATCAGCAAGTTTTGTTGAATCCAACTTTTTCTTCATAATTGTTTCCAACTCATCTTTTATTGCTCTAACTGGAATTTTTCTACGTCTACTTCCTAATTTACAGTCATAATAAGCAACTAAGTATGGTGGATTAAATCGCACTCCAATTTCAGTCAAAGTGGCCATGTTTTTAAGAAATTAGTTATAATTACACGCGACTTTTTTAGAGGAATAAACAAGTCATTCATAATTCAGGTAATATATTTGATTAAAAAACATTTCACTGCTGAGAAAAGCAGAGTAAATTGAATGAAAATTATTATTGCATTGGACAATCATCATCTAAATTTATTATGATTCAAGATTTCTTCTAAATCAGACAAAACTGAACCATTAAAACTAACACAATCCTCATCGATTACACGTGTATGTAATGTTTTAAGTCTGGACATTACTTGCTGCAAAGTATTTCCTTCGATACTTGAAATTACCCGCTGAAACCATAATATCCCATCATATTGAATCTGTGGCCAGTTTGGGGTTGGTTCTAAAATGAATTGCATACCCCATAGAGAATGAACTGAAGGCAATACTGTGAAAAGCCAATAGAAGGAGACCATATTTGGAATATTTTTAGACGCAGAAAGAATTGTAATATCTAATAGACGAATCAACCATTTTGATTTTTGTTCTTCCGAAAGAGTACAACGTTTAAGAGAAGCATTTAAGGCATAGACAACATGCATTTGATCTATTTCAGAACGATCTGGCAAGCTACCCAAATGTTGTGTAAAATCATTTGATAAGTTTGATTGGTTAGGCATCACAATGGCCAGAGCCCATAATCCATGTCTTGTCGGCTCTTGTCCAGATATCGATTTTAAAAATACATTTTGGAACTCTAGAGCGGAGCATATACTTTCTATTATTGAAATATAGAGGTGCATCGATTCAAGATCAAAATTATCCATATCCAAATCTAGATAAATTTGCATTAATATTGCAGATAAATCTCTATAGAATAGGGACTGCACATTGACATGACCTTTTTTAATAAAGTGACTAATCTTTTGAAATAGTTTCAACTATTCCATTAAACAAAATCTCTTACATTGATAGGATTGCCAATATTTTGAGATGCATTAGTTAGCATCGGACCTAATGCAGCGATGACCTGCTTGATTACCAAGGAATCTAGTAGAACATTAGAAGAAAATCAACTTACCACCAAGCTTGAGCAGATTGCCAATTCCCAGATCTGATAAAAGCAGTTCTGCCAGTTCATCTTTTTCTAATGTTGCATTTTCTTCAAAAGCTCGAATAAAGGTCGTAATCAATGATTTGGCAGATTTTGGAGAGACTTGCTTGGAAGAAAACATGAGACATTTAAGATAGCTTTTTTCTGAAATACTAAAACTTTCGAATATACCGGTCCAATCAACGGGAGGGAGAGTTGTATTGACATTGATCAACACATCCAAACTTTTTCTGGCAAGATCCAGGCTTCCATTATTTACATAATGTTTCAAAGAGTCGTGAGTTGCCTTCAAGTAGCTTGACATTGGGTTAAGTCTTCGATAATCCTCTGGGTCGCCTGATTTTTGTATTGCACCAGAAATTGTACTGACTCCGTGTACTGTGGAATAGACGGTCGAAAGACCTGCTCCGATGGCAAGCGATAATGCGCGACTGACTTTTGGTGTCACATTTGGCTGAAGCAACATATTATAGCAGTTTGTTGTGAGCTGAAGAATTTGACTGACTGGTAAATAAGAGCCTCGCTGGCCTTCTATCATATAATCTAAGCCAAACAAAATACGCAGTGAATATATGGTAGCCACTTTCAAATTTAAATTTAGATTTTGGTTCAAATTTTCAATAATTCTATCCATTATTTTGGCAATATCTACAGAATGTAAAATTTCGTACCGAAGTTTAGCAAGGGAAAGATGATGTAACAGATCAAGGTTTTGCTATTTGTATTAATAGTTTGTAAAGTACCTCCGTCTTACATCTTTCATACACATCTTCAAAATTGATAGTATCAGTTGATTCATCAGAAGAGCGATAGGAATGACTTATGATCCAACATGCAGACTTGAATTGCATATGGTCTAACTCAGCATCGTTGGATAAAGAATTGATAGCCAAATGCATGATTGATTGTAGTGTTTCATCAGAAATAAGACTTTTTAAAGGAAAATCTTGTATGCTTAACATCATTGAAAATCCAATAGCAGCACCTAAACTATTCCAGCCTGATTCGGTGGAAAAAAATCTGTCCAAAAATTGATCCATCAGCAACTTTGTTTGATTAGCCTCCATCGATATCGATGATTGATATAAAAGTTTAGCGACAGAAATGCCATATGCAAATACTCCATCGGTACTGTATTGGTCTGGCTTTAAACATATAGACCAAATAGTTTCAATCAATTTCTTGTCATTTAACTGTAAGCCAGTTGCCAGATATGTTAAAGATATCAAAAGTGAAGATTCCACCTCAAGTGGTAATAACGGCTCTTTTAGTTTTGATAATAATCGATTGATTAGGGTTTGCACAAAATTCGTGGGAGGAACAAAATGTAGGTGGAAAATAGCTAAGCAAAATGAAGAAATCGAAAGTATAATGTTTGATGAAGTGCTGGGAACGGCAGATTTTTCTAGTCTATCGTCAAACAAATATGAATAAGTTCTTTGGAAAAAATCTGACATTAGTTCAACTTTTTGTGAGTCATCTGTGGTAGTCGGTAGAGATTTAAATAAGTTTGTCAATACAAGACACCAAAAAGATTGCCAAGCGTCAATGGCATCTAGATAAAATAGTGGTGAGTCAGTAATGGAGATGTCCTTCAGTATCAGGGAAAGTAATTGATTCAAAGAAGATTGATCGTCATAACTAATCTGTTCAATATATGGGTAATAGAGAATTGACACTATTGTGAGAAATGTAATTACGTACTGGCATAAGCAGAGCGATTAATCTGAGCTCCTGAAGTGAATGATTTTGTTAGTGATTTAGATATATCCGCTATATTTTTCAAAGATTTCATGTCAACTCCTTTTAGCTGTCTCGACGGGTTCAAATTAGCCTTGGTCACTTTGGCTCCAGGTTCCGAACTGAGACCTTTGAATACAGGCCTAGACATATTCAAACATTCAAATTCAATTCTTTTAATTAGAAAAGAAGCGTATGCATCTGGCAAACTAGATTTGTAGAAGATTTCAAGAAATTCAGCTGGAGATGGAATTAATTCTAAAATTTCATCCATGGGAAAAAATCTTAAAGCAGAGTACACTTCATTCTGAATTTCTACATTTGGATGATCAAGTAATGGTGTGAGATATTGTTGAAGAATTTCTGTACGAAATAGCACATCCTTTTCTTTTGCATCTAATGGCTTAATTAAATGTATACCACATACCATCACACTTTTGAGCAACTAAGCCAAAGAATTGGCAAACTTTCACATAACCAATACTATACGAGTCCGTTGAAAGAGACTCAAAGTAGGACTTATAAACAACATTCCAGGCTACTGGTTAGACGTACACGAATACCTGATCTAGGTGAAGTAATATCAGCCATAATACACTCGTTAAATGAAGATAGCAGATATCCTGTTGCTTCAAATGATGCATTCCTCGTGTGTCCAAAATCAGGTGTCAACGAAAGTTTCAGAAGACTTATAATAACAGGTATCAAATCTGCCCCACATTTAAGTGGATCAGTTTCACAAAAATACAGAATCGATTTTGTCACAACAATCTCCAATTCATTCTCCTTTTGAATAACACTTTGTGGTTTAATTTTACCACCACCTTGACTATTCTTAAATCGATTTGACCAATTTGAAATATAAATCTTAATATGATTCCAGATTCTGGGCTGTATCTTCCATATTTCGATCAAGCATTCCAAACCAATCAATTCTAATACAGTGACAAACTGTTGCGGCTTGATAATTTGTAGAGTGATTTTCAACGAAGCGTTGGTAATAAATGGATCCTTAAATGAGCATAGAGAAGGGATGGACTTTGTTAAAATATAGTGCTGAAAGCGTTGACGTTTGATGAGGTACAGATAAAGAGATAACACCTTTAACATATCTGTCTTTCGATAGAGTAGTATATTTTCATTAAAATATTGCAAAGTTTTATATCCAACTTGATTATTCGAACTGAATAGCCTGGCTGAAAATAATAAAGTATGCAATGAATCGATGGCTGTAAAATTTTTGGAAATTTTGTCTCCATTTAGAAAACTGGTAAATGTTATGTAAAGCTGATAAACTGAATTTCTTAAATCGACGGGATCCATTTCCCTTATGTCGCCATCAGGGGTATTTGTTTTAGCAGTTTCTAAAACGTTTAGTAAATTATACACCGACTGCCTATAACTATCTTTCGCAGTTAATACAGCCACTGGTAACATCAAACAGGCAATGATTGGTAAAAACGCTACTTTATATATCCTATCCAAGTAGCTGGAATTGATAAGACCATTCACGCTCCATTGTAGCAATTGAAATATTTGCTTATTTAAAGGTTGGTCTAACATTATACTTGAGCTGACAACAGTTGTAATCTTGTAAACATCTATGGTTGCATCATAGGTTTGTATAATGGATGTTAGAACTGTTAATGTACGTTGATCCACAATTGACTGTCTCGACCATATATCAATCAATCTAGAAAGAAGATGATGGAAGATAACATCGTTGGTGATCACATCAGAGTGCAAAAGTTTAGTTAGGATCTCTAATACTTCGATCTGGATAAAGTTATTTAAATCATGCTGAGAGTGATCGAAGGTTGAAAATAGGACATTGGTTATACTTTTGATAGACTCTTGAGATTTTTCAGTAGACACATAGTTTAACACACTTGCTAAGAAATGAATTGTCATTAATTTATCCGTATCGTTAGAATCGGGATCCTTGAATAGAATGCTATTGATAAATGGCAATATCATTTTAATTCGACTCTCTAAGGGTGTTTTAAATTTTGCACGTTCATCTGATGAGCGTATTATTGTATTCATTTCTTGAATAAGAAAATAAGTAAGAGACTTGTTTGATTCTCGTATCGATATTAGTGGATCTAAATCTAGCTGACTGTGAAAGTTCAAAAAGATGTCGTAAATGGTTTTGATGATCAGCAATTGATACTTTTCCAAGCATTTACTTAATTGTAAAATCAATTCACATACAATCGTTTTTGGATTCAAGACTAACTCCAAAACACCTAAACTCGTTTATCAAATTATATGTACCTAACTTTTAATATGGATATTCTATTCTATACCTTTTCTAAGCAGCTTCAATGATTCCTCTGCTAGAAACGCATTTTCCGTTGCCAATGATTCATACAATAGTGCAATGAACTTTCCATCTTTGAGTTGCTTTATGGATTTTGATACTTCATTCAAAGCAGCTTGTTGAATTGAAATATGATCACTGAACAATCGTTTCTTGATTATTTCAAAGTCCATCGTGAATTGGAAAAAATTATAAAGAGACCAAGTTCAGTTAA
Source organism: Globomyces pollinis-pini (assembly GCA_025399215.1). NCBI lineage: Eukaryota > Fungi > Chytridiomycota > Chytridiomycetes > Rhizophydiales > Globomycetaceae > Globomyces > Globomyces pollinis-pini. Next base: position 1,617 of record MU621200.1, on the reverse strand, counting down.
ACCATAAAAATACAATAGAAGCAAAACGAATTTATTAAACATCATGAACGTCAACAACCTTTGCTAGCATTAATCCACAGTCAGAACAGCTGTGAACCTTACTCTTGGTGGAATCCAGACAAAAAGGAACAAAACAGAAAGGAAAGCACATAAAGAACATCCCGATACAACAAGCATAATGAATACAATCAGCCTTTCTTTCCAATGTAGTGACAACAACTCGGTCGTCACATGGACAATACATCCTGACAGGTTCTGATACAGTTAATAGTAGTAAACCATTTGCAATTCGAATAGGAACAGCTTGTCCAGTGGAAACAGTTGTAACTTGCATACGATTAACTGGATGGTTCATATTGAATGTAGGAGGCATAGTAGGAACAGTAGGGTAAATAGGTTGTACAGCAGGTTGTGATAATAATGGTTGTAATGAAGAAGAAGAATGTTCGAATTCCAGTTCAGTATATTCAGGAGGAGGAGCAAAAGAAGCTTCTACTTCTTGATTGTTTGATCCTGATTCCAAATTGTTAGCCTTTCCATTTGGATTCGTTCCTTCATTAACTTGTTTTCCCATGTTTTCTTAACTTGTAAACTTAGAGGACTGAAATTTAGTTTTTCAATTTGCCACCTCGTGCTCTTTGGCTTTGTGTTTCAATAAAAGCAGCAACTGACATAAAGCGTAAAGCAATTAATTTGATTCTTAATAATTTGATCGCGAAATAAACATGGACTATATTAAATGATCATCTATAATATTCAATCGGAAGATAAATGTTTCTCCATAAACCGACTCATGATATCCAATTGAAAGAGAAGCATCGATGCTGCGTACTACTAATTAATTTACTCATCACTTACATCTCGCAAATCCAACTCTTTGACATTCTCTGTCTCCAGCAAAGTCTCCACAATCTTTTCATTACTTGATTCTTTCCCTTTCTGGATCTGCTTTGATGTATTTTTATATAATTCTGCAACTTTGGTAGTAAATTGATTGCCAAACTCTCGGAATTTTGCATCAAGTACTGGATTCATGGTCAAACTAGTATCTTCAATAGTATTGCAACTTGATAAAAAGTTCAATTGAACTCGATGCTCTGGAATAGCGGTCGGAATTTTTTTTGGATGCTCGAAATATTGAATTGTTTCTGGGGTGTTTTGTATTATAACGTTGGGCATTTTCTTTACCTTATTTTTAGTCTGTATTTCTTTTCGTTTTGTGGCTTCGGTCACTGCTGGACCACCACCAACTTCAGGAGTTGAAGAAGTATTGGAATTATCGTTCTCTTTACAAAGTAAATTGGCCGTAACATCAGAAGCCGGCTTGGACTGATCACCTTCCTTGTAGTGCAATTTGAATATAGGTCTTTTTGAAGTTGATACTTCTGGCTTCGATTTCATAACGTTCCAATCAACATGACAAGGACACATCCATTTTTTTCGAATTCGAATAAATTTATTCGCTTCCAAGAAAGGTGAGTCTGGTGGGGAGGAATAGAGTCGCTGTAGATCTTCTGTTGTCAGATGCTCTTTCACTAAAGGTTCTTTGGGTATGTTTACAGATATAAATCTGGGATCTAAAGGATGTGAACCATTCCAGATATTCATTTTTAACCG